>CM077111.1:21059573-21161098 GCA_039619505.1 Cimex hemipterus | reverse complement strand
TTCCCGCTAGGTGTCGCTTTCTGACGAGAAGGTGGCATGTCGCCACAAGGGTTAACCACGAAATTCCGTGATCATGAACATATAAGGGCGTTGCTTAGCTCAATAAAGGGGATGTGGACGCCGACTAAAGCCGAGAAAATATTCCCGTTTTAATTTATTTACCTTCTTCCGCCATCTCGATCGTCACTTATAATGAATATTTGATTTCAACTAGCTGTTTCGTCTATATCTATTATTGCATAATCGAACTGGGCTGGGCGAGATCGTCGCGATAACCTCTGTTAACGCTTTTTTACTTATGCTGGCTTACCTAAGCTACAGAAAAAATATGGCTTTGGCCAGCGCCAATTCACTTCAATATATGAACGGTTAGATCACTCTAGCTTTAAATACGTCAATGTAATTTTTTAATTTTTTATTAGAAAGACATAAAACTATCAGCTCTTCTGGCATTGTCTTGATGAATATTAGTGTTGAAATGACAATTACTCTAACGTTGAACTGAAGGATTGAATTGGATTCTGAAAATAAAATTATGAATAGAAGACGACGTTAGCTACATCATTTTCCTTTTTAAATATTTAGCTCAATATTTTTGTTTTTGTTAAACAAAGAAAAAACTATTTCATGTGTTGTTTTTTAAAAGTAAAGTTACTTATTTAACAAATTATTTTGACTTTTCGGGAATTTACACACATCTTAGCCATCTACATTTTTAAACGACATGAGTATAACGAAGGATATTAGCACTTTACAATATTTCGTTATAAGGCTTTCCTTTTTTAAAAATTATTAAACAAGAATAATATTATATGATTATGCTTATTATGTTATAATATGTATATCATTTGTAAAATATTATAAAAGATGTATGACCAATTTGCATGTATGATTTTAGTTTATTTATATGACAATCATTTATATTATTTTTAAGTAATATTTAAAAAAAGGAAGGTTTACTTATAATAATAATAGACTTTGATCTTCGCCAAAAGTTCAAGAAGCGATAGTTCATTGCGGGATAATAAACTAAAAAACACGAGGGCAAAGAACACGATGTATTCTATAATATATAAGTATGATTATTATTTATTTTTAAGGGCGTTTTAACGGCTAAGGTCATTTCACGCCCTAATATCCAAACCTACTATCTTTGATTAGATATATCCCGTCTGAGTGTTATAAAATTCTGACTCCAAATATTCACTCATAAACTAGTTTATCCTATATCCATCAAAGCTTTAATTTTTCTTTTTAAAAATTCTTGATTTGGAAGGCCAAATGTATGCAAGAATCCCATTTTAAATAACATATAAAATTTATTTGTTCCTTTTTTTAATTAGAATTGTGAATTTTTGTTCCATAATTTAAACATTTTCCATAGGCTTGTATGGCTAATAATAATAATGGAGTCAGACTAGCAACAATCTCCGTTTGAGTATAAGCTCATCCTTATCATTTTATTCTTAAATTCAATCCTAAACCTTCTATCTTAGTTTTAGCTATATCCCTTCTGAGCGCTACAAAGCTACGTACTATAACAGTTATTATCTTGCTCTATTAACAGTTATTCGTTATAATAGAGTAATATAAAGGAAAAAAGCAATAAGCACAGTAGCCTTGGCTCCATACAGAGAGCGTGCAGGCATGCCGCCGGATTTAAGAAGAGTCCTCGATGACGGTAGCGACTATCTGAGTCCCCTGTTCCGCTTTCCAGGGAAATTTGGAGTTTTTCATTGTATATAGTATGTCTTATGTGTTATGTGTCTTTGTGTTTTGTCTGTGTGCATATATTTATTGGCGTGAATGGCAAGGGGTGAGGGTGAATATAACGTCATCATCGCCCCTCGAACGATGAAAGTGAGTGAGTGTGTGTGCGGGGTTGTATGAATGATATGTTTGAACGGGTATAGAATATAGACTTAGTGTGGGGCTGAAATGTGTCTGAAAGATGTCGGAAGCCCCAGCCAAAATAATAAATAAATAAATAAGCAAGCACAGTATGCCTTAAATTCGTCTGTTGGAGATGAACGAAAATACAAAAAAACCAACGAAATAACAGACAATACTAATAGAGAAAAAAAGGAGAAAAAATTAAAGAATACGAAAGTTAATGGCAAAATAAAAAAATTAATAAAAAGTTAAAATCAAATTGTACCTCATTAAACATTAAATATTAGCTCTTTAACATAAATATACAAGTATTTCTGCAATATTTTACGAGTAGGTCGGTTCAAAATTTAGCCTAGTTGGAGCAAATTTCTTTTAAAATTGTACATGCTGCTAAGAAATGGAACAGGTACACTCTTACCATACAGTTTCAGAGAATACCTCAAACCACCCAGATCCGATGCTGATTATATCCAGATAACTATTAATAATAATTAATAAAATTATAATTATTAGTTAACGAATATTTTAACTAAACTCTAACTCCTAGTTATATGTATTTCACTTTTTTTAACGTTCCAGTGGGGAATAGAAAGCAAAAACATATTGATCGCAGATCAAGCCTCATAGACTCCTCCTGATATGTTTGAAAGAAGAGATTGAAGATCAGGCTATCAGAAAAATCAGATTTTAGTTACAAAGTTAAGGAGTTTAGTTGAAATATTCGTTAGCTATAATAACAATTTGACTGTAACTTTCTTAAATGTCCCAAGTAGTTTAAATATGCATGTCTAAATTTCAAAAGGGAATGTAATAATATAATATCGTTAGAATTTAGTTTCAAGTAATAAAAGCATTATATTATGATGTGAAGTTTACTGTAGAACCGTTTTACTCGAGATTCCATTAATTAATCAAGTATGCATATATTAAATTTACCCTTATTTAACTAATGCTTAAAAATATTTAATTAGTTAACACATTCACTCCCATTCTAGAAAGGTCATACTTACTTAAGTAAAGTTCATAAGCGCTAAAAGCCTTGTTTTCCTATCGATGTACTAGTGAAACTAGAACCACTAATAAACCGGAAATATGGAAACACATACTTACTCATATCTGTACTGTTTCATGTTTTGCTTGGGCAGACCGGGATCAAAATGGTACGAAACCAATCATACTTTGAACCAGTTTTTACCAACACAATACACGAAATATGATATTCAACCAGGACATCCAATTGTTCCAGGTAAGATTCAATCTATTCTATTACGATGTCATTTACATTAACAATAAATTTGGGCGGTGAACTATTCACTAAAAATAAAGACAGTATATCACCTCGCCAATTTTAAAGATAATTATACAGACAAAATGGTATATTCATTAACGTAACCTTCACGGTTTCGCATATTGTCTGACAAGTGAAGAATATTAAATGGTGCATAACTTATACATTGCAGAGCTGTGCTATGCCAACTATTTAAATCGCTGAGAGCCTGCGATCTGTGGCTGTTTGCAAACTGAGCCAGACTTTGTTTTTCTTTAACGAGTAGTGAATCATGTAGATAGAAGAAAAACTCATTTCTTTTATAATAAGACAAGCGTTTAATGTATCGATAAAAACAACATAGACAGAAAAAAACTCTATAATCAACTTGTTACATGCAATTTAGCAAATTACAGTGAAAACCACAAATCCTTTTGAACAATAATTCATTCATATCTACTTGGATTAAAACAGGTTGAGACCTGAACGAAGGCCACTGATATGTCAATGTCCGATGCCTATCATCCGTCCTACTTTAGAGTCGTCTCCTAATTTTGATTGATTTCCGCAATGCATTAGGATTGAGAAGGTAGTAAATTATTACGTGTAGTACGTATTTTTCAAAAACAATTTCAGTCGTTATCGTTTCACTAAATTGATCGATTCGAGGAAAATTGTATATTTACTTTTTGGATTAATTATCAATCATGATTTATCAATTTCATTTTATCTGACAACAGTTATAAAACAATACAGATAGATAGGTATTATATTAAATGCCAATTTATCGTTTTCAATTTGACATTCGATCCATTTTGTCTATAATCTACTAAGTATTAGGTATTAAAACTGAATCTTCGTTATCAGTATAATAAGTTGTACTTCTTTTTGATCCGTGGAAGAAAAAAAGGAATACTCTTCAATTTTCGACATCATTGTGTATAATGAAACTCCGAGTAGGGGCTTCTTGGAATGTCTCGTAATTAGATTCTAATGTTTCTCCCCTCATCCTCCTCCAAAAATTATCTGTGTTGATTATTTCAGAGGCAAGGGAATAAATAACCAGGCTCATACGGATTAATTCGGTTTAAAATATCCCGTTCGAATTTTCCTTTCCCCGTGATTCACAACCGTTGTTGATTTATGCTATTTTCTGCGTGATTTGCACGTCATCTAACGTCGTCCTTAACATTTCTCCCGACCCCTTGCGCATCTTCCACTGTTGTGCACGCATCTGAAGCGTGCTGCAATTATTACTGAACATGGCGTGGGGCCGGAACACGTCCGACTAATGACAAACGGCTAAAAATTTTTAAAACGAAATTGATTAGATTTGATGTATTTGTGGCTAACTTGTCTTCTAGCCTGAATTGGTAACTGTAATCCGTATTATACGCCATACGTAAAAATAGTTCTTTTTTATTTGTCTTTCCACGATTTGTCCACATGTGCAGTAAAATGTTATACTTTTCAATCCTTTTTTTCCTATCAAACCAAAAATTACAATTAATGCTTATTTTTTTAGGAATGGGAGACGCTTTACTAACTATACATTTTTCAATCAACAGATCAACACATTACAAATTGGCTGAGGCCCGCCGCCCGCCCCGCATATCATCTATGAGATTGGGACAATCATGAGCCCCCAATGTATATATCTTTTAATTTAAACAAAGCATTCCAAAAGAATAGTGGTTAATCAATATTTTTGAGAACAGAGCATCAAATCTGTTAAGTACGAGGCAGAAAATACAAAGAATACTGTAAGAACACAATAAAGCTAAAGGAAATTCTTGAGACCTAAAAACAATTTACTTAACGTACTCTGGTAGAGAAATGATTGGTACTAATAATTTCTGTGTTCAATTTTTTTTTGTTTTTTAAGCCCATTTCAGGGGCAGCTGGTTTACAACCCGGGACTTCCGTCTTACAGTGATGTGTAGCTCAACGCCTACCGTTGCGGCCACCAACGCCCCAGATGTTTTTTGTTAAATAATTTTTACCAAAAAGTCCAAAAAATCTTAGTTAATATTTTTATGAAGAACAATAGTAATTTAATAATATTAAAAAAGAAAGCAAGTTTTATGCATTTAGGACGCGGCACTCATAACTGCAAGGTAAAGTCCAGGGTTCAAATCCAGCGGCCCGACATATAAATGGACTATTTCAAAAACAAATAATAGATTGTTAAACCTTAGTACGGAATCTCGGTTTTCTTACAGCTTTGACGATTCAGTAAATTCACTAATTTTGTGGCCAACTTGACCAGTTGATACCTTTTCATCTTAACTAAAAACCTTAATTGTTTAGACGATGTTCAATGGTTAGTTAGATTTTTATCTGTATAAAGCCGAGAGGTGGTATGAAATGTAATTTAAATAGTTCGATACATCACACGCGCGCGCATTCCCTATTTAAACCTCGGGTATCGGTTGTTCAAGTGAAAATTGAACAATGTTATCTAATAAATTGAATATGCCTCCCTGCGCCTGAAGATTTATGAAACGGTATAGGGATGGCAATAAACAAAAAACCGGTCGTCCTTGTCTAATGAATCATTAAACAACGAATAACGCAACATTTTTCAACCTGCACCTAGTGCCCCATATTTTATTATGCCCATTTAGTTTTG
Organism: Cimex hemipterus; assembly: GCA_039619505.1. Classification (NCBI taxonomy): domain Eukaryota; kingdom Metazoa; phylum Arthropoda; class Insecta; order Hemiptera; family Cimicidae; genus Cimex; species Cimex hemipterus. The sequence continues at coordinate 21,155,306 of CM077111.1, read as the reverse complement.
AGTCGAGAGAGAACAAAACACAACAGATAAACCACCTGCCGACTGTAAATAAATAATAATATTTCCTATGTACATTGTTCAAACATTTTATTGGCATTTCGATATGTCTAAATCTAAAGTAAAAATGTATATCGTAATTTATGCTCACAATTTGTGTTTTTTTATATACAAAATATTTATGTTGACATGATATTTTATACATAGAAGTTTTACAAGAAAACATAAATATTGTCAATAATCGTGAATTGGATATTTTAATAAAAAAATAATAATAAAAGAATGGTTGCTAATTAAAAAGAGATATGTCTTGTATTAACTTACGATTTGAAAATTGACGGTTATGTTTGTTACGCAGAGTGACTCCGGAGTTCACCGTTCTCAGTTCCCCGACGACTTGTTTCTGGTGGGAATGAAACAGCGGGGCGGCCGTTTTGTCAAGAAGGAAGTTTCACCATGGTCCCACCAGAGCGGCCTACCTCCCGACTCGGAAGGGGGGACGTTTTGGACATTGGACAATCTTGTATGTTCCCCACCAAAAATTTTGATAGTACGCCCACATCATAAATTGGCCGACAGATTTTCGGAAATGAGCAAACGATAAAAAACCAATATAATAATGCATTCTTCACAAATTCACCAAACACATGCTTAGTAATCATATCTAATAACCCTCCTGGTGAAGCGTATGGTTTTTTTGTCATTGTCTATTTCATTTTAAAAAATCGTAAAATAGCTCCTGTAGACAGATATTATCATATTTATTTAAAGATAAAATACTGATTTTTCTATCGTCTGAGAAGGAAGAAATGGTTCGAGTTCGGGTCGGTTAAACATTACACTGTTATATTCACGTTTATCCTCTGCCTCCAAGAGATACGGGGAGCACGCCCATAAAGAATGATTGGAATATATATTTTTTTAATCGATTTCTATCAGTTATTTAATAGATTAGTTCAATGGTTCAGATAGAAACTCGTTTCGTTTCGCACTACGAAACATTCCCATAATAACGAATTATTATATTTATTTGTCTGAACAATTGTTTTTAAATACAGTGTACATGCTGTTTAAAGATGATGATGATGAGCAGGGATGAAAGGAAACTTTCGAAGTGGGAGTTTATGTTTCCCAAGCGCTGCACCCTTCTGCCTTATTGTAGGAGACAATATCAAAAATTGGGTTGGTGCAAAATTAATGCAGCTTTTGAAAATTTGGTTTATTTTCGCAGCTGCTTGTCATGTAAACGAACCTCAAATTAAAACATATCATCAAATCTAATTTATAAATTACTTGGCGTTACCAGGAGGATAATAAAAAGTATTAATTCTCTTTTTGATAAATTTGGCGCTTATTATTTGTAATGTGACCATAAACTCGCCCGGCACTAATAAAAAGAAAGTGCAAAAGTTTCATCGAAATCGGTTCTGAAGTTTTCGTTTTTAAAGTTAACACACGTACGAAAATTCACTTACTTGGAGATAATGAGATGCGCTCTGATGTGACGCAGATTTAGAAAAAGATTCTCTTTATTGGGCCAGTTTCGATCTTTATTGAGATCATATTCAGGGCTCAGTGGGTTTGTTTTCTGTGCAGCTATGTCATTATCGTGTTAGGAGTGTCGAGTGAGTACGACACACAGTAATGACATATCTTCACAGAAAACAAACTCTTTAACCCATAACATCAATATAGTTTGGGCGTAGGGAAGCATTAGCGAATGCTTAATGCGATGGTTTCAGAGATTTCGTCTTGGAGATTCTAATCTCCAGGTCAGGTAAGATCGCGGTAGTTCTTCCATTGTGAACAAAAACCAACTCAAAACGCTGATTGAAAAAATTCAGGGATGAGCTTAGTGTTGACCACTCGACCGTTGTTCGCCATTTGGAGTAAATCGGTAAAGAAGCACGATAAGCGGGCACTGCATGAAATAACCGAAGCCCAAAGAAATCGATGCTTTGAAATGTTCACATCTCTTCTGTCACACCACATTCTCATCGTTTACCGAAATGGATTCTGAGTGATAACAAGTCAGTGGTTGGACAAAGATGGAATGTCAAAGCCCGTCCCGAAATCAAATCCGAAAAAAGGTTATGGTGTCTGTTTGGTGGTGTACTACTGGACTGTTCATCATTCCTGAATTGTGGTGAAACTACCACAGCAGATAAATATAGCCAAGAAAATGACAAAATACGTGGGTCACTGCAATTTCTTTATCCAACAATGGTAAACCCTCAGGTGTCAATTATTTTTCACAATAACGCCAGTTTGAGTCAAGTCAGATTGTCGCAATGCCAACTCTGTGGAAACTTAAGGACTTAGGATATGAAACGGACATTCCATCTTCACCCGACCTCTCGCCATCCACTTTTTTAAGCATTTCACTTCTTGAGGAATAATTTTTTAGTGAACGCGATGAAGCCGAAAACGACAAGACTTGTAAGTCAAAGAGATTTTTATGTCAGCGGAATAAAAGCGCTGGTTACACGTTGGCAAAGATGTATAGATTGTTATGGAAAATATTTTCTTTATGTTATAAAATTTAAACATAGTTTTGACTAACTTGTTAAAACCTGCATTATTTTTGCACCAGCCAATTTTATTAACTGAGTGCCAGTGCCGTGAACCGAAGGGACTTGCAGCCGCCCAAATTTCAATCTTCATAGACACCCTAAATGAAGTACATGATGTTTTAGCAAGGCCTTCATCAAAAAAGGATGTTGGGCTCATATCGTATGCTCCTTTGAGACGACCTGCAGTAACTAAGGAGAATGTAGTGCAGCTATCGCCTAGAAGTAAGTCCAATTGAAATGCTTTTTTGTTTAGTGATTTAGTCGCCTTTCTGTCTCTATAATTATATGTGTGCACATGTGCCGAAGAGTCTACCAAGAACAGAAGAGGCGGTGGTCTGACTAGGATTTACACTGGAGGACGGACTGGGCTTCATAATGTTGAAGGCAACTTCACCGCAGTTAAAACTATCGATGATCGATTTCTGAATCACAATGCCAAATCTCATAGAGGCAGAGTTGTCCATCAATATTTAGAAAGCAATTTCCCATCTGCACCTTCCTCCATTGTCTCAAGACCTTAGTACCATTAAACACATGTGGGATACGTTGCAGAGAAGGCATGTGATCACCATCCGCATCCAGTTGACCTGCAACAACTGACTGCAACGTTGCTAGATCTATGGAGTGATATTCCTTATGAAATGACTGACAACCTTGCAACAGTATGCCTTTTAATAAACAAATTTATGGAATTAAACTCTTTTGTTTTATTTTTCATTAATTAAATTTTCCTTCAATAAAAAATATAATAATTTCTAATAAATTTTAATGCAATTTATAATCAAATAAAAATGATAGCGAAAGAAAATACTACAAAATTAGCAATATCCCTCTTCATTTTTGAGCAGTTTACTACTTAGTAAGACAGTAATTGACAACCATGCAAAAAAATCCTCCAATACGAATGAAGCGAAAATGGCCACGAGACTTTCTCATTGAGTGAAGATGACGAGGTTTCATTGTAAAGAATGTGCACGTTGTCGTACAATAGGCTCAAATCACGAATTCAACATATATGAAAATTTGAATTTTTTATGTTTTTATCTAAGGTCTTGGTTGAGATGAAAAATCGTAGGTTCGAATCGCGCTCGTGAGGCTTTCTTTTGGACCTCAACAAAACCATCGATTAAAAGTTATAATTAATTAACGTAATTGGTATGGTAAATTAGGACCACTTAATACAAACACGGATAAATACATGAAAATATTTACTCAATTTGTAGAATATTAAAATATGTAATAAAAAACTACTTTTTTAATTATTCAGATATCGTGAGATGCGGTCTGGTGTGATGTAGGTTTCAGAATTCTTTAAAGTTAATCTTTCCCATCTTAATTTTGCAAGTTAGTAATACAAAACAGTTCACCTAATACAATCTTGTGTGGAAGAAATCATATAATAATAATAACTACTGTTCACAGTAACTGTTTTTTGTTAGATCTGAGTTGAGAACATTTATTCCATATGTTTTAAGAAAATAGTAATTAAATATTAATGAAATTTACAGGGGGTCACGCTGTATCTGGCATCTGAACTAGCCTGGGTTGACTGTTGGTATTCATTTAAATGTTAATTGCTATTCTCTGAGTAAATCTGAATCATTCTTCCACTCCTACTCTTTACCTCTTGTTGAAGGTCCCTGCGATATTTGGGACAACCAGTTTGTTGAAGCCTTCCTGCTCTCCGAAGCACCTTTTTTTCTTGTCTTTCTTATCTTATGTAAATTCCTTATTACCTCTTTTGATTTATTTTTTCCGTGGTTTCCCAGTTAGCATTATAATTATTCGCTCGACACTTGTCTGTATTAACCTTATCCCCTCTGTGCAGTCGGGTATCCATGTGGCTCGCACATAATTTATTTTTTCCTCAATCGGGGTTGGTCAAGGAGAATGTTCTTCCATTGATTAACAACTTGCTAAACCGTAAATGCTTTTCTACCTTGACCTCATTGCGTCCTTCTTATATGGCAAAATAATTTATTCTACATTTAAATTAATATACTATGTTTATTTTTCCTTGCAAGATTTGAATTCCCGAGTGAGACGTTATAATCAAATAAAGCTATTTATTTAATACCGACGCTTCAAATTTAAGCATTTTTTAAATATTAAACCGACAAAATCCTTCAATAATTGTGTTCTCCGTTATGCAAGGACTATAACGGTCGAGCACCTTTTCACTTGTAGAAGGATTGATGTATATAGACAATATTTTGGCATATCATCGGACTTGTGCGTAGTCTTGGGGCATTGCAGCGGGCACAGGTCGCTGTTCCGATGCCTCAGGACTATAAGTATTTTTAAATGTATATAGTTTTTTATGTATGTTTGTGTTGATTTCGTGTTAATTTATTGTAATGTATGTAATTTATTATCGTGAAATGAAGGGGTTGCTATAACCCCACCCCGAGGAATATCGAGTACTCTGGAGGAGTGAATGTGACCGGACATCTATGTTTGTGTTGATGTATATACATGTATTGCACGTTAGCATTCTAGGATATCAAAGAAGTATATATTTGAAATCAGTGAATCAGTAACCAGTTGAGACGCTCAAATGGCTGCAGTTTAAAACAAAATATGCGGGAAAGAAAAGAAAAATAAGGAAAACATGCAGAGGGCCGGCACTGACCTCAGCAGTTTGTTCTCTTCTGTGTAATTGTGCCATTCTTGCGTGTCGTGTTGAGTTTATGTAAGGTAATGGGTGAAATGAAAAAGCGACCAACTTGAAAACTGGCTAAACGGAGGGAAAAACTCGGAACGTAGGTTGAGATGGGAAGTTGGTGTCCGAGTGGGTCGAAGTGACGATAGTTCAAGTGGTAGAGCAGCGGTGTTGTTAGCCGAAGGTCGTGGGTTCGAATCCAGCTCATTACACTGACTTTTTCATTTCAACCTTACATAAAGATTATTTTATATATAATTATCGAAAGTTTGTCGCATGGAGAATTATAAAAGGACACTACGGCTCTTATAGGTTTGTTTTCCTTGTAATTTTTGACCGTACCGTTTAACATTAGGGGTTTCGGGATCGTTGGTAATAGCTTTTTAACCGCATATTGGGCATTTAAGAATAGAAGGTGAGAGTCAACACGACAGACAAGAATGACATCTTCACAGAAACCAAACGCCTTGAGCCCTGAAGATAAACTCAATAAAGATCGAAACGTTGTCACGATAAAGAAATTGTTTTTCTCTCACGATCTCCAAATAATCATTTATTCTTTTATTTAATAAATTGTTTTTTCTTTATTTAGGATCATGTTTGTTAAGTATCTAATCCTTGGGTGAGTATTTTTATTTAAGTGTAGCGCACTTCACGTTTTTAATTTTTTTATATGTAATATTTTGTTTTTTCATCAATGATAAATATAAGTTTTGATCGCGTATCATAATCGAATTTATCCCATTCTACTGGAGACGATAACGAGGGAAGTCTAATGTGAACAATACGAAGTCAAAGGGGGCTAAGGGGAAAAATGGTAACAAAATATTGTTGAAAACATTTGTCGCCCTTTTACTATATAATTTACGTTGTTCATTATTTAATATGGTTTTGTGGCATTTACGTTGTAAAAGAGTTGAAGTTTTATATTATTGTTTGTTTAGGTAAATTCAAAAAGCTTTTAGTAGTAGGCATTTTGTCGTGTCCAGTCGTATTCGGCCGAATAGACATTTTTCGATTTGTTGTTTGTTTTTGTTATCGCACTGCTAAATTATGGATGTAAGACTATTGACAGCACATATGTAATTCTGGCATGCATACCGAGAATAGATTATAAGAATGTTAATTTGAAAGGAAAACGACAATTTGTATAAGTGGTTGACCTTCAAAAGGTAGAATTTGTTACCATTTAGCGACATGCAACGGACGAGACGATTTTGTTTACAGTTTAATTGCAATGTGCATGCAGACAATCTGTTAGTGGATAAAAGCCTAATTATTTCAATTTGGGCTTGATGTTTTTCACAACCTAAATTTGTCTTCATCTTTGTAATATACAACATTCTATTCAAAACTTGATTTTGTTTACTCATTTTATTGTTAATTTATTTTAAACGCCTTACTGCGACAATTTCATCACAGATACCTTGGATTTTCATGTTAACAATATACTATTATCTATTTACGCATAAATTCTTCATTTATTTTTACTTTGTTTCGTTTTATAAAAATGATCGATTGAAACGACTGGCTAATAACCTGTTTTTAAAAATATTTTCTGTTCGAGATGTTAATTTAAATGATAATTATACGGTCTAGTTATTATTTAAATAACAAATCTTTACAAAAAATAGACGTATGATTGATTGCTTGACTTATAAACGATCTACTTTAATCTATGCATATGGCGCAACCATTGCAAGATTTTTAAACCATTTGTTACAAAATTAGTTACATAACTTAAAAAATATATATAAAAAAAGTTTACAGTTTCATGCTTAGTGGATTGTGTATTTGTTTAAGACAAGGAAAAATGATTATTCCATTCATTTTCATGTTGTATTGTTTGTTACTAGATATTGAAAATATGTTTTCTGTTTTATTTTATAACATTGTTATCTGTAAGTACATCTATAGCATTTATAGTTATCTATAAGTAACTATAGTTTAACATAAGAATAACACACTTGAGGGAGGAGCAACACCCACCTAGATTTGCATTTTTCTTGTACTAGTTAACTTCGCGTGCTACAAGTTGTGGGTGGATTTTTTTCTTTTTTTTTAAACTTGACTTCGTCCCTACATCTACCAAGGACAGGATTTTTTCAATGCCATGTTTTTTTCAAAAGAAATGATTTCTTTTAAAACATAAATATATTCACCTGACGAGATTGTTCAAATTAAATAAAACAAACCATATATTGCCTGTTTTCCCCCATTTTTTAATTGATGTCATCCATAAATCAAAATGATAAAAATATAAACATTAGTCTCCATATTTTGATTGTACTTAATTTAAGTTAATTCACCCAAATGAAGTTCTAAAATATTTATTTCTTTAACAAGACTTTTACACCACAGTATTTCAACTACCTCCTCGAAATGCTCAGGATATGATTCAATTCCAATATATATATTTATCACACAGAGGTTTACTTTCCTTAAAATACATGAACCATACTGTACTCAGGACCACTTATTTTTCATTGCAATAAAATTTTAAATAATTAAAATTATTTAAAATCAAAAGACCTTCTGCTCTTACTAGTGCCTACCGACACATTACATTACATTAGTTCCCCATCTATTCTTGTCAAAATTCTATAAAACCCCTTGGCTTAACATAATTGGAAATTCCATTAATTTTCTAGTGTTACTGAAATTATCGCCTCTTCTCAACAAACAGCATTGCAAGGTTTCCTCCTTTTGTCTGAGGGGTAATAAGCCTATTGTTTGATAGCTATCTACCAACCCGGTCTGACTACCCTCATATGTTAATTCGGAGCATTTCAACATTTTGCCACCTTCAGCATATAAGTGATGTCTGTACAGGATCTGTGAACTAACAAAAATCAGTATCAGTCAGAGGATAGGCAGACCAGGATGATAAGTAACAAATAAACAGCATTGATTTAGAATAGACCTTCAATTGACTCTTGCACTTGGGCTTGCTTTGAAATTAAAAATCATACTCCTTCATGTACTATTTTACACTGAGATTATACCTGACGTACCGATTTTGGCAACTACTTAATTGCACCACTAATACTTATGCATTAGGTTGGGTGTTCCTCAGGAAAGCTTACTTGGACTATTTCTGTTTTCAATATACAGGAATCCAACCAATAGTGAGTTTTTCATTATTGTTTTGATTCCACGTCATTTTTACTGGTATAATTGTTTTAAAAATGTAAAAATCAATAAAAATTATTTTAAAATACCATATCCACTACAGATATTACTACAAATGGCATTGCAACACATATATGAGCTGATAATACAGCAATTTTTACACATAATTGAGCCCCCCAACATAAACAGTCAACATCATCTGAATGTTTAACAACAGTATGGTTGATAAAGTGGAACATGACAAAACCTAACAAAAAGCTTACAGATAACTTTTATATTGCGTAAAAGTATCTGTCCTTCAGTAGATAAACTGCCTACTACTGACAGTGTGCATTATCTTGGACTTTTCATGGATTAACGACTGACTTGGACTCCCCACTTAACACTGAAAAACATGATAAAAGTTGATGTTATAAATTATTAAAAGGACAGCTTGACTCACAATCAAAATTAGTTATTGAAAACAAACTTTTAATTTACAAGATGATGATAAGGCCTCTCTGCGCATATGAATGTGGATTGTGGGGGTCAGCTGAGGATTCCAATTCCCAATGTCTCCAATATATTCAGTCTAAAATTCTCTGACAAATTATGAAATGCTGCACTTTATGTTTCGTATCATACTATTCATAATGACCTACACATTTTGTTTGCTCATGACGTCAAAAGCTACTATAAAAATTTCATGAATCACTTCGCATCCACCATAATGTTCTAGTACGTCAGTTTTCTCTTCCAACCCTACCAGATAATTTTCCAAGAGACTTGTGTCTTAAAGATCCAAATATGGTAGAGCAATCATGCAAGCAATCTGTGGTTTTGTTAGACTGTTTGTCATTGTGACTGAGCACATTCTGTCTGGCAATAAGAGGAAAGGGATGTGCACAGCAAACCAGAACTGCTGCATATGTACTGGGAACAATCCTCTTGAGCTTCTACATTAATTCCGAGGACCATACCTGATCAAAAGCAATCTGGCTTTCACTCAAGAGGAGTGTTCACCACACAGTGAGCATGCTGTAAAGTGGAGTGACCGGAACTGATGGGTTGGTAAAACCTCTGCATCCTCAAAAATAATGGCCTCCTCATCTCAACCAAAAATCTTAGAGAAAAAGAATAATTAATTGGAATAAGTAATATGGTCAATTATGACAAATAAACAAATGTGGATTAAATTAATAATTAAAAGAAGTAATTATTTTACTACAGTTCTCCTTTGCCATTTCATGAATTGCTGAGAATCGAATACTGATTACATGACATTTGAAAATATGGGGAAAAAAAGGGAAAAGTCGAATAGTTGTAGGTTGAAATGAGGAGTTGGTATCCAAGAGGATCTACTTAATGATAGCTCAACTAGTTAAAGAAGTGGCGTTTTGAGCTGAAGGTTCGAATCCAGCTTGTAACACTTGCTTTTTCATCTCAATCAAGACCTTAGATAAAATGTATAATTAAGATATTTTTATAAAAGTACTTAAGTTCACTAGTGTTGTATTGTTGTTAGACAAACAAGGTAAAGTTTTAAACTTTACTATAAATTTTTAATATACTTTGTGACTATGTATTTGGGTTTTTCAAAACTTGATACATCTATTATTTTTAACAGTACAAACTGAACAAATCCAGAAAATTATGCTATAAAAGTCCATACATTTTTTTACATCATATAACATGCCTTCAAACAGAATTATTGGCTTAATAAAAAGCATTTTGAAAATCGTCAGTGTTTTGTGCTTTTTGAAAACAATTGTAAAATGGATATGCTCACTTTTAAAAGAAAGTTCCAACATATTAAAATATGTACTAGTAAATAAAATCAAAGATAACATGAAGGTAGGAAACACAAACTAACATGTTAATCAATATCTACTCTGTGGCTTAATAATACATCCATAATGACATGTAAAATTATACTTTGATTTGAGCTGAATACAATAGCCGAGGGAACAACAATAATTTAGTCGATAATGACCAAAATTGTTAGCAGATTGAAGTTAAACAAGGGCCAATGAGGACATCCTGTTTCTCTGCTAGGAAGACTCATTTATTGACTGTCTATGAAAAAAAATCCAATTTTATGTCTACAATTTTTAAAAACACTCCCAAGAATGTTAATGTTACCTTGCAATTGGAGTTTCTTCTCCAAGCGCTACAAGATCCCTATCTGGTGTCATATTTTTATCAATATCATTATTTCAAAACTCTTCTTTAGCAGATTAACAAGATCATTCATAAGTGGCAAAAAGATAGTGGGACTGAGGATACAGCCCTGCCACACAACTACTCCAAAGGATCTTTTCCCAGACCCTATACACAAAATTTTGTATCTAAATATTATGCTTTGGTTATGACAACAAGCATATCTGATATGCCATTAAGAGTAACCTTTTTGTTACGATCAACAGTAAATGTGAAATGCAGCTTTAGATTAACAAAAAATGTGTAACCACTCACTCCTCTTTCCACTCACTCAAGTTAACAACATAACTTTGTTAAAGGTGGTGTCAGCAGTGGACTAGCCGTTTTGAACACTATTTGCCATTTATAAAGTACATATGTAATTTCCATTAATATATTGCTTTAGACAGTAATAACGGTGCCCTATTTAGATACTATTCACTCAAGGGTCGGAGTACTAGATGAAAAGTAGTAGACAATAAAACAAAGATACCAGCTGAAAAGTCATGTATATCTTTTCCTTCATTGGGATCATATACCCAATTGTACCACAGACATTGTTTCAACAGTTTGTCAATGGCATTTTCAATATGTCTAAAAGTTATATTTCCTTCTTGTGTTGAATAATATGAATAATTATGCATTATAAATAATAATACCATATTCCGTTTTCTTCCTGTATCGTCCTGAAATGTTTACCCGAATAGGCATAACTTCATTATTGGATCCTGAAATGTTTATGCATACAAGTGAGATCAGTGATGTTCTTCAACTACATCCCTTCTTTACACTTTATTAGCACCGACCCCACAATAATAAATTTTCCATATGTGCGATAAAATTGATTTTCATTTATTGAAATATTGCCTGTAACATTTAATAATTAATACAGTAACTAATCTTTCATGACACATTAATTTACTAAATATGAACAAGACATAATTTTGATTTGTACCATGTGTGTTTAGTTTTTCATTAGTCAGACACTGATAAAAGTTAATTATCAATTCCAAATGATTAAAGGAAGAAATTGTTTTGTTTGTTTGATTTTTTCAAAGCTCAATGATTACTAATTAATAAAATTATATTGGATTTTAAATGGAATGATCGATAGTTTAATTTTTTTGTATAAAATATGTATTAAAAAACAAATCATTTTAATAATCTTAAAAATCTTCATAATTTTTGCAACACACATTGGACTATCATTATTACTTATTTTGTAAAAATAAAATTTGCTATATCTACAACCCTGGCCAGCTGCATGTTGGTAAAAAGTTTGGGTGAAATTACATATTGGTAGGGCTTGATGAAGTTGTTTACAGTTAAAAATTCCAATTCTACTCAAAATTATTTTTAAATTTTTTCAGATTATGGGCTAGAAAAGAACGGACTTGGCCTCAATAGAGTTTATTAAATCGATAGGCTAATTTATTTGTAAGGGGTTTGAAATTTGGCCACTTTTTTCACGTTTAGGGCTTTTGTTGAGTTTGAATTTACGCGGCATTAGGTTTTGTTCAGTTCTGGGGACCAGCGATCTCTAGACATACAATTATAGGGAAATGTGAACCTTCTCTTTTAAAAACCCTAATTCGTCTTTATAGGTTTACTCCACTGACAACCATTAATAAATTATTCGAGTAAAGAAATATTACTTCTTTTGAAAAATGGCATTAAGTATTTTCAGAAACTTAAGCAGATTTTCCAATCACTCCAAAGGGCTGAGTGGTAAGTTAGACACTCTTAAACATACGAACAAAATTTCACCATAAAATGGGTTAAATATTTGTCTTTATGTCTTATGAACCATGAACAACATTTATAATTAAGTTTTTAACTTTTGTTTTTACCAGGTACGGCTCTTGCGAAAACAATCTCTGCAAAAAATACTACTTTTCTGGCAAGAGCATTGTCTTCTGAACAGAAGACAGATACAAGACGTAAGTATGGTGTGCCAAAAATTAGTACTTGTTTTATCAGTGATGATGCCATGGTGGAAAAGAAAACAAACATTGCTTCTTCTGTAAATATTTCAGCCAGCTATTTTAATAAGCTAATTAAGCAAAATTCACAAAATTATTCATTTGAACATTAGATGTACAAAGAACCACAAAGCCCATCCACTGGTCTCTATTTTGCTTTGTAAGCCCTGATGAAGGCGTCTTAGATGGCTGAAAGCTTGACAGAGGAAGCAGTATCTTTTATATCCTTCATGGCCTCATCCCCAAGTAAAACAAACAAAATCATTGAAAGTTGATCAACTATATCAAGTAAAAATGGTACTGTTTAAAAAATTGAATTGCATCGTTGGTTAAATTTCTTTTATACAGCTACTGTAAGAAAACCAGATAGTCATGTATCGAGACCGATGCTGAGCCAGTTTGGCATGTACATAGCCGAAATTATGCCAAAGTACGTCCAGAAGGTGCAGATAACTGCAGGAGATGAGTTGGAAATTTTAATTGCGCCAGAAGGAGTTCTACCAATTTTACAATTTCTCAAGGACCACCACACTGCCCAGTTTGTCAACCTATCAGACATAACTGCAGTCGACGTTCCAAGCCGGCAGTACCGGTTTGAAGTAATTCACCATCGACTCTTTTGTTGGAGACAAATAGTAATTTTATTCTGTTTTTAGATTGTTTACAATCTTCTGTCCTTAAGGTTTAATTCAAGAATTCGTGTCAAGACATACACAGACGAGCTTACACCCATTGATTCAGCTTGTCCAATTTTCAAAGGTGCTAACTGGTATGAAAGGGAAGTTTGGGATATGTTTGGTGTTTTCTTCTCGAATCATCCTGATTTGAGGAGAATCTTGACTGATTACGGATTCGAAGGACATCCATTCAGGAAAGACTTCCCTCTCTCAGGATACGTTGAGGTAATTATTTATTGTAAATTTGTGCTTTCAAATTTAAATAAATTTTAAAGCTCTTCTCCCCTCTATTACCTGATCCTAAGATCCTACCTTTCTGGTAAGTACCACCTATTCAGACAAAGTGCAGATCTGGTTGAAGTACCATGAAGAAGCATCCTAGGTCCTCTCCTATGTACAATATGCCAATATCACTTTAAATCCTATCACATTTCTTGCTACAATCACAGATGAAGTACTTATCCTTTCCTCACAACAAAACACAGAGTTGCCACTAATATCCAAGCCTATCTAAATAATATCCATCAATGGACTAAAACACGGAGAAGAAAAATTAATCATAATGCATCCCTACAACCGACTGCTGACATATTCAAATATCTAGGCATGTTTCTTGACAAAAAACTGTCAAGGAATCCACACTAAACCGGAAAGACGACATAAACTTCTTAGATTAAGGGATAGTAGTAATGTTCTACCCATGCCAATATTTGACATTCATCAGTGTACTTCAAAGTCGTGTCAAAGTCATTTTAAAGTTAGAATCTTGTTAAATATTCCTATTCTACTGTTGATAGTTAAATATACCTATTCTATTTTTTAGTACTTAATTGATTTGTTTATCCATTTGATATTTTGTCTATCTACTGTTTACAAAAGAAGTGTCCTTAAGTTATCTAATAAATAGCTTATTATTTACGGAACATTAGTGAATGTGATACAAAAAGTTATTGTAAATAAATAATAATAATAAATCAGAATTACAAAATATCCAAAGGGTTTTGCATAATTAAAAACATTTATTATCTCTTAACAGTTAACTGTATGTGTAGTAATATTGTGTGTTTTTAGGTGAGATATGACGATGAGAAAAAGAGGGTTGTGGTAGAGCCATTGGAGTTGACTCAAGAATTTAGAAAATTTGAATTGTCCAGCCCTTGGGAGCAGTTTCCAAATTTCAGAGAAGCTGCCCAAGAGGTGCCAGTACAAGATAAAAAAGAATAAATCAAAATGTACATTAAATAGTTGTTATGTTTAATAAAATGTAGATATTTCTGTTGATTTTTATCTTTTTTTATGGTGTATCAAGACCAGAATTATCTGAGACAATTGAGTTATACCCATCCCTCAATTTGCCCAGCACTTTTATTTTTATTTAATTGATTAATTTTTTGTTTTGTTTTTACAAGGGTTCGCAACAACAGAGGTCACATAAACCCTCAGGGGGCCGGTGTTTTTTAAAAAAAGTACATTTGTAAGTACTTCGGGTTGGAGAACTTTTATTAAATATTCGTTCTATGCAGCAAATTTACCTCAATTTATGTGGAACTTTTTTTACCCGGCATTGATTTACGTGATCACATTTTACATGGTTAGATATGTACATACATATTTTCCTATAAGTTTTGGATTGTTTTATTCAGTAACTAGTATGAGATCAGCTGGTGGTACGCTTGACAGAAAAAACTTTGTTGTGTTAGTCCTTCACAAGATATTTTCGGCAGGAGGGTCTTAGTGCAGAAGTGAACAGTGATTTTAGTGCTAATGCTCAACCCAATCACGTTGTCATAAATTAAGCATAATATTCATTATAGAACAGTTATCACAGTAAGTTAGCTTCCCCGCATCCTGTGTAACTTCTTCTTCCTGAAACCCAAGCGAATGCAGTTCTATCATTATTATAATTTCAGCAAACCAAATTTCATTAAATGCAACATTCACTTTATCGAATTTGTCTTTTTCCTGAAAATTAAGTGTATAAAATACTTGAAATAAGAATTATGATTCAAAGCCAACATATAGGTACATTTGACAAGAGGAAGGAAGGAAATTTATCTTAGAATATTTTACCAAATACAATTTAAAAAAGATTTAGAAAGTATGTATCAATGAAAATACATACTTAACATGAGACACAGATACATATCAAACATGAGCATCAGGTGGTTCAGGCCAGGCTATTGGGTAATGGTTGTTGATGTTCAGCAGATAGACTCAGTAGAGTGTACAAGTTAACGTTTTTTAAGTTAAAGTAAAGTGCAAGTTAAAGTTATTTACAGACTTGCAGATCAACAACCACTTCTAACTTCTATGAATAAATTGTTGCTGATGAGTTTGTCTCACAAATAAATGACTGGTCATTTACTTTTGAACATACTTGTAAAATTGCACTACAATTACATGAACACAAACTCAAACAATGAATGAGTGGACTGAAAGGGCTGATGTCAGAATATTGAGTATTTCATCAACCAAAATTAGGTTAGATATATATAATAGGTGATGGAGGAATATCTAGTACTCCACCTCCTTAAGAGAAAAGAATATGTTTAATAGTGAGTGAGAGTTTGGATTCAGGAACTATTGTGTTGGGCATTGAAATGACAAGCTGTTGATAGTATCTGGAACCCAACTTTGGTATTGGACGATAAGACCATACCAGCCTGAGAAAATTTATCGTAAATAAAAAACCTTTAAAAAAATGACAGCTGAAAAAAGGAAGGAAACAAACTTTCTTATGTACTAAAAGGACCCAATAATATTGTGGACTATGTTGGCTCTGTTTGTACAGGAGGGATTTAAAAAAGATAAAACAGGCAGCTTTGCACATCGGTAAAGGAAGGGAATCCCAGAGATTTGTGGCTCGAGTTAGGAGGGTTAGTCAAATGTGGAGATTTTATGACAAGGATGGTGTTATAGCATTGTGAATGAACAGGTGTTTAAATTTGAAAGTAGTTGGAAAATATAGTGAGGTCAATGAGAATTTATGGATTGGTAAAGGAAGTTGCCTAATATTTCCTATGGGAGGAGGGATAAAGCCAGGATAGGCATGAATACAGGTGTGAGACTGGACATTCGGAAGGGGGGGGGTGCTGAAAATAAATCTGACACCCAGTTCATCCATCTTTTCAGATGCTTTTCTTGTTCCTCTGAAATTCACCACAGCAATAGTCGAAAAGGGGAACAAAGAGGGAGGAAACAGGCTTATGAATGGGGAAAGTAGAAGGAGCCAGGACTGGTGGCATTGAATGGGGGAAATGTGGTTTCCAGGAAAGGTTTTGGTCGAGGGTAACATCAAGATTTTAAATGTGGAGCAGAAGGAAATAAGCTGGTTGTTGATGGTGAAAAGTGGGATTTGAGGAGGTGACTGAATCCTATCCTTGGATTTCCTAGCATTTAATTCTCACTCATTTATGGAATTCAGATCTTCCTGATGGAATAATTTATAAATAAGGGAGTCATCGATATAGAGGTGGTATGCAATGCTGAATGTAGTCAGGGAAATCCATGCTGCTAAAAGTACGGGGGAAATGCTAGAGCCTTGCGGAACACCTGAAATGGAAAGGCAGGAAGATTTGAGGCCATAGGAATAGTTAGTTACTGCTTGAAAAGCAGCAGTTAAGGCAATAGTGAAACCATCGCAATGTACTGCTGGAAAAAGAAAAGGGTTCAAATTTGGATTGGATTGATGAAATCAAAGGCTGTGGTAAAGTCAAGGAAAATTAGTACGATAATTTTTTGTCAGCCCATTGCGGTGTGTAAGCCACTTATTAATTTTATCTATTGGGTGGAGAAACATTGTTAGAAGCCGGATTGGAGAGGATTAAGAAGATAGTAACTGTTTAGATAATTGGTTATATTATGTTAAACTAAATTATCAAGGGGTTTGGACAAATTGAACTGATGCACAGCCTTGAGGTACATCAGAAGTTAAGAGAAGGAAGGAGGATGTGTGGCCATAAGGAATAGTTACTAGAATGGGAGAGGAAATCAAAGATCATGGAAATGATCCATCACAATTGAAGGTATGTATGTATATATATATATATATATATATATATATATATATATATATATATACACACATAATAATAACAGATAATAACAGTGTGTGAATTTGTTGCAAAAGATTTTATTTACATAACATTTATTTTCAAACATTTTCATTTGACATCAAACATTCAGACCTAATTAACTTTATGTACACATTTAATTTATGATAACCTGAAATTACATAAATGTCAGTAGGGAAGATAGTTAAGCGTAATATTAGAGGACGATTATATATTTGTGTCGATCCATGATACATTCAAGTTTGAATATATGTTGTATTTTTTTCCATATTATTATAATAAATGTTTGTTTAAATTTCTTTGTTGACTCCCTGTATTGTAACTTTAATTCCACAAAGGATTTTTTTTTTGTAAAATGAATACTTGATATGCAAGTGATTAATTGTTGAGAGAAAATCGATCTGTGACAACAACCTGTTAAAAGCAATTTACACCAAATTTTAAATTGACCCTGTCAAAATGACACGTGGAAACGAACATTAAGTTAAATAAATTTAATCAGTCTTGTTGTAAATTGAATTTGATAATAAATTATTGTTGTAAAAATTGAAATAATTTTGATTATGAATTGAACCACATTTTCAGGGGTTTTATTTTCTAACATTTATAATGGAGTAATTTGTCAACAACATTTTCAAGAATTGTGAAATGATAACAGTATTAGTTTTCTACACAAATTTGGTTCTGACATCCAGTACAGTCAATATCCTACAGCGATACAATTAACTACAAAGACTCATTTTTGATTATTCAAGTTTCATTACACAATGAAATAAATTCATGTGAAACAATTCAAATGAGATAACAAATTGAAAAATGGATTAACAACTAGCAAAAAAATAATAAAGATTTTTTTGTAATAAGACAAAAACATGTGTAATATAAAAAAAATTTCAATTGTAAATATAAATGCAATTTCTCAATAACAATGAAAATTTGATTAAAACACATAAAAACCTATAAACCAAAAAATATATACAACCACATTTTGAGCAATTTCTATAGGGAAAATGCTGAATTTGACACCACATCAATTAGACATTTTTAAGGTTGTTATGATACAGTTAAAAGGAAGGGAGAAGAAAATATCGCATAGAACTTGTATTGATAATTTTCGCTAACACTCTGCTACCACACTTGAGTTAGATATCACTTCTGGACCCGTTTGTACCTTTCCCACTTTCCCAGTTTTTCATGCATTGTGTTCTAAACACGTATGACAAACTTCCATTGGAAAATTGAAGAAAACACACATCTTACATTTAATTCTACAAGCAAAAATTTTTACATGAAAAATTAACGTTAACGTTTGTAATTTATAGAGTAAAAATATAGAATTAATCAAATAAAATTCTTGGCCTCCTTGGACATACATGTAAACTGTTTGTGATTCCTCAGGCCGCTCACATTTACAACATTAACATTTCTTTTCAGAATTAACTTTCTCAACTAGCAATGTATTTATCCATAAATATTCAATGATGTTACACGACTATTGTTTAAAAACTTGATAATTGAACACACTTTCAACATTACAAACAATATCATTTTGAAAGCAATAGTCCTTTGGCAGCTGAAATGTAAATGATTATTAACAGATCAGTCTTAAAAATATTACACAAATCTTCACAATCAATAGACAAATCATGTAATGTCTTGGACAAATATGACACCACATTACCATTCTTGCATTAAAAAATAAAAATCAATGCACAGAATTTCTGTACATGCAAACTTTATTATTGCTCTATAATTTTGATAAATAACTTAAATAAATCAACTTCTTTACAACCAATGCAATTCAGTTTTTAGTTTGACACATAAATGATTGTCATAAACATGAAATGGGTTGTAATATATTAATTATTAAAACAATCTGATTGTTGAATTAATTTAAAAATAATATTCTTTTACATTCCTTGTTATGTTGAATTCCAAAAAAAAGTTATTTTTGATTTAATAACAAATTTTAAGGATTTATATATGGTAGTAAGCCAAAGAACTATTTGCAACATAAGACTATTTCAAAAAATATTTCTTTCCTTGACTAGACAACTACTTCGTAATTTAACAACATACTATTTCTTTAAAAATTATTGCTTTATCGCATGTTGATATAGAAAATATAATTAAATTCTATTTAATTTTTAAATATCATAGGCACAATTAAATGATTTAAATAATTAATTCAATTTGTAAAAAATAATAAATTAAGTAAACATAAAAAAAAACTTTTTTCCATGCATGGCACGTTTAAAATTGTATTTTCAATTTTTGGTTCTGATTTAATCGCATATATACTTTGTGGTCATACTAAAAACATGTAAAATAAATTATATATTTATTTTTTTAGAAACATTAGATTATAATACTCTGAAAACTAGAGTAATGTTAGTATTAAAAATAATACCATCTCCAAGTTTTAATAGGTAGATTATAAATTCCATACCAAAGTTTTGTTTGTACAGGAAAGCAAAAGTCCAGGAGCATAAAATCAAATAAATTTTATAATGTAAAGTGCTAAAGTTTTAGGAAAAATAAAATTATATCATAATTTAAATGAGAATTGAATAAATAAAAAAAATTGTTTATGCAAATGAATCAAATATGAAAGAGTAAACTTGTGCAGTTATTAGGCTAGCATCAATTTAATGTTGAGCAAAACAAGAAAAAAAATTATTCCAGTGATTAATAACGCACAATGAAACTAATAATCCAAGCTTTAATTATTAATTAAATAAAATCCACTTTTAAAAGACAATTATGATTTTGCTTGTGAGTTTATGTATGTCTGTGTGATGATAAACCTATTATTTGATTACATATCATCCTAATCTGTTTTTCCTATCCTCATTGAGCATAGAAAGACCAGGTTGGTAGATGAAATTTAATAGTTATGAATTTATCATTAATCTCATTTTTTTAAACCACTACAATAACATCTACATGTGAATAATGTTCAAAATAAAGTTTTTACTATAAATAATGTTAACTTGTAATTGAAAAATATATTTTGAGTTTATTACTACTAATTATGTAAATTTGAAGAATGCTTTTTAGCTACACAG
This sequence comes from Cimex hemipterus, assembly GCA_039619505.1. Lineage (NCBI taxonomy): Eukaryota > Metazoa > Arthropoda > Insecta > Hemiptera > Cimicidae > Cimex > Cimex hemipterus. The sequence continues at coordinate 21,134,964 of CM077111.1, read as the reverse complement.
TAGTATGATTATAAATGCTACTCAACATTTTCTAATTAATTGTTAATGATGGTCCCTCTCTGTCAAGAGCTAACCTACATTCTGACTTATGGTTCAACAAATGCTTCAGCTTTGTTCCCATGAGATTTCAGTTTGGTTTATTGTTACACACAACAACCTTGTTGTTTATTATTACCAACTAACTACATTTTAACTTTTTTTTTCAGTTGCAATCTACCTATTAAACACATTGGGATGAATTCTCATAGCTTTATAAAAATCTAATTTACAAAACAAGACACCCTTTTATTAGATAAAAATAATTACCTAATCCAGTTTCATATTTATAGTTATGTTAGGCACAATTTTTGTCATAAAAAAAGTTAAAATAAATTAAAAAGAAATTATAAAATATATAAATATTAAGTGCCTTTTAGTCACTTAGTTATATCAGTTTATCACTGTTCAGATTGATTCAATTGCACAATAAGCATTTTTCTACTTAATTCAGTTAATGGTCTTCTCAATATTATAGAGGCATTAAACAATAATGTCAGATTACATGTCTTCTACACTTTCAACTGAATTAACATTATTATATTCATTGAACACAGCGAACTTTGTTAGGTTTGTCTTAGATCTTAGAATATTAATTGATAAATATACGTTTTTCATTTCACTTTTTCTTTTTTTTTTTTTTTTTTTTGTTAACAGCAATCTTTTTGCAATAAATATGCAGAGAAGGCTGAGTCCGTAGTAATATAATATTATTTCTTGTAATATCACCATAGATAAAAGTACAAACATTGAAGCAATAAAGTAAACTTTAAAAAAAGTTCTCTTTAAATGTTTTTGCTGAGTATCTATGCCACACGCTATATTGGAAATGTGACAGAAAACACATGTACATACACTGATCGATTTATATGTAATTGTATAAGTAATTATATACTATTAACAAATGGAAATAGGTTTCCTTAAATTATAATTGGAACTTAGTGTGACGTTGAAGACACATAATGTATGGTGGCATCAAATAATATCACATCACTTGTTTGAGCGCTGTTCGACTGTCTATGCACCTTGCGCTAAATCCTCACCCCTTTTCCCAAAACATACATCCCTCCGAACACTCAGTGCCTCATAGTCTCTTTTATGTTTCTGCCACCTGGAAACAGATTTATTGACACTGTTTTACTTAAATATTACTGATTGGGAAGGAATTGCTTGAATATAACCTTTAAAATTTATAAAATTACCTATACAATTAAATTATAATATACAATATTATCAAATTGATATCAGAGTCTTAGAAATATTTCAACACCCAATTTTTATGGATACCCTCAAAAACAATGTTGATGCATCAGAAAATAATCACATTTCTTTTAATCAAAGTAATATGAACAATTGAATTTTCATATAATTGGTTAATATGCAGATGATTGAATGTGAAAGTTTGGTCAGCAAAACAACAGCGACAAATTTAAAATTCTTTTTTCAATTTTTTATTAACATTGAAACTTCACTTAATGGACACCTCTAAAAAGTACAAATTTTGATCCCCAGGATCTTCCATTAAAATCTTTTATAAAGCAAATACTGCTTCAATGACATGCGGACAACTGTCACAACTATATTCTGGATCTAAAACTCTCCCAAAAGAAGACAGCAGCCTCCGGAAAATTAATGTTTTCTGAGAAACAATGAGTTCCCTATTTGTTTTTCATACCTTCCACTTTTTTTTCTAAATTCCTAGATTGTGCTCGGACGTGTAAAATACCACTGTTTGGTCATCAGTTATCTGAGAAATGGTCTTAGAAGTTGGAAGGCTCGACAATTGAGAACACGTTATAAGATTAGTGAAGTGAAGGATGGTTGTACAAAACGGAATGGCAAAACTTAAAATATTGCTCCAATTTTGAAACCAAAAACATTTTTCATTGCGATGAGATGACCTTATGTGGTCATCATTTCTCATTAAAAAATTACTGTTGTTACAGAGGAAAAGTTTCAAAAAGGCATTTAACTTTGCTCTTATGCCAAAGTATGTTTGGTTAATTGGAAAAATGTAAAAAAGGCTAAAAATTTTCAGTGTTTCAAAGGTGCCAATCTCTTGTAAACCCCATCTTGCAATATAAAACATTTTTTTCCACTCTTATCTCAAAACTGGGCACCTCTGTATAGTGGACAATATTTCATTCCTCAAGAATATCCGTTAAAGGAAGTTTCATTGTATATGAAACCTGAAAAATGTTTTTATTATTTATTTATACATTTTAAAATCAACATACCAGTAAAGGAGAGTGCATCTATGGGTAACGAGCCCCTGCGTTTTGTTGATGTTGAATCTTTTTGTCTAAATGTTTCTGGTCCGCCAGATGACCTACGGCGTAACATTTTTTTTGACCGACGTTTTTTCCTTTCTTCTTCGGTTAATGAGTTACCTCCTGAAACAATTGCAGAATGTTTATTTTTTGCAGAGAAACACCGAGTATGATATCTCACTCAGTTGAATATGTTTTTAAAGTGAATAAAGTGTGTGACCAAAGAGAAAAATGTACAATAACTATGACCACAATTTTTACTTATATTATGGGAGGTGTAAAATATAGAACAAACATTTCGCTAAGTGAGCTGCTAATAAAGCGATTCTTACTATTAAAATTGTTGTTGAACAGAAATGAGAAAAAAGTGAATAAAGCAATGCTAGGTAAACACTATTATACATTCTTCTAAAGGCAATTTCCATTTATGAGCTAGCAGGAGTAATAATTACCAACAACTAATAATCTACTATTTCAAGCAAGTGTTATATAAATAGCAACAAAAATTAAAATTGTTATTCTCATAATTTATATACAATCTACACTTAATTGTTTATATTATCAATTAAATTAATTGCAGCCATTATTCTTATTCCATCGAAGCAAAGCTAAACCTGCATTTTCTGACAAAAATAAGTTTCTAAATTTAACTCTTTATAACAAATATGATACATAAAATGATGTCGGGGGGGGGGGGATTTTTTTAAACTTATCAACACGCCTAATCACCGCAGTAACATAAAACTATTTGAATATCTCAATACTTAACAATTTCAAAGTCATTAATTCAAGACATTATGATGTTTAAATTAATAACGTTAGTATTGATGAATGAAACACATTGGCTGACTTGAGTAGCTGTCACTGATTTGAAAATGTTTTTCATTTTTCTTTCTTTTGTAATTCAAACATACCTTCACCATCTAAGGATAAATTATGTTCGTATGTTTCCATTTTGCCTTGACATGCTTCTGAAATAACACATCATTAACATATTTTTGTAATATCTCTTTCTTTTATAAGTCATAGACTTACTGGCCAAGCAATGATTGGATGGCCTGTCCTTCATCAAAAGCATGTTACTGGTTAAATCATGATTACAGATTTCTTAATACCACATATACATCTGTTTATTTATTGTATAAAATTATGAATTACATTATAATCAAGGCTTCCTTGAAAACATTCAGCATTTTTATAAGGAACACACCGCCCATTGAATTAATTGGAAGTTTTCTTAAGGTTCACAACAGTACAAACAACTGTAGATGAACTTACAAGACATTAGAACGAGGGGGGAGGCATTGCTTTGCAAGAGTGATTAGAGTGAGACTAACTTAAAATATTGAGTCTTGAACGTTTCTTATCTTAAAAAAGTGACCAAGAAAAGTCGTGCCTTTATTATAAATACATTGATTTAATTTATACATAAGAAAATTACAATCAAATCTTGCAAATGGTTATATCGTTCAATGTGGAAAAATTTCGGTATTTCATGCAACGTTTTATCTTAAATTTAGCATGCATCTCTTTAAAATTGAAAGTTTGTCACAATGCATCGTACCAATTGATTAATGTATGTTTACCTTTGTCGCCTCACTGAAGCTGGGAGCATTCACAATCGCAAGAGCTAAATCATTCACAAAATACCATTCAATATTTATAAAGGGACAGGCCGATAGGACAAAAAGCTTTGGTAAAACCAGTAAACCTTATCTACTTAATTATTCATTTTTAGTATTGAAAAAATAATAATAAACTGTTATCAAAATACACCAAACCAACAAACTTCGCAAGCATTCAATTTTGTTATTGACAGTTAATATGTACAACATACTTAAAAGCTTCACCGCCAGATAACGCAAGTTCACAGTATAAAAGCCTCGAGTGTCTTTTGCTCTCTTTAAAATACATATTTAATATATATTTTTTAAACAAAAACAATAAAGTAAAATTATAGAACAGAAAATAGGAATGCCAAAGCTTAAAAGCACATAAAGTATCAATTTAAGTGTCAAGTTGGTCAAACGATATAACCATTTTCACACTAGACATCCTACTGTTAAGTTAAAATGAAACATTAATTTTTATAAAATAAAATGAAAGAACTTTAAGATTTAGCAATTAAAATTAATAATATAAAATATAAAAAATATAAAGAAACTGAGTGTGGGTCAATTTTTATTGATGTATTTTGAAAATCCGTAAATAATTCAATCAGTAACGACAAATGGGAAACAAAAAATGGGAAAAGGGAGAAAGTTAAGTGAAATTCTTTGGGGGCGGAGGAAAAAAAATAGTTACCTTATTTATTTTTTCTTCTCCCTGAAAGTTATTTTAAAAACAACTGAGGCCATGCAAAAAAGCATTTTCATAATTGCCAGTAACTCAATAAAGCAGATGTGTATGTTTAATAAGACCTGGATGAATTTATGAATAAAAACAATCTAAATGTTTCATGACAAAATGTAATTTTTGTACCGTAAATAGCCCTGTTCAGCAAGTTTTCAGGTTATTTAACATGATTTATGTCATGCAGTAATAGAAGATTCATAAGGAATCTTTATTTAGTAGTTATAATTGACTTATTAATTATTTTTAAATTAATTATACTTTTTATTTAAAGTCTTGATTGATATGAAACTAGTGAGCAGGATTCGAATCGATAAAGGGAAAATTTAAAAAGTTTTTAGGTTGAGATGAGGGTTGGTATCTGAGTGGATTGAAGTCACAGTAGTTCAAATGGTTAGAGGAGTAGTGTACTGAGCCAAAGATCAAGTTCGAATCTCGCTCATGACACCAGCTTTTTCATCTCAGCCAAGACCTTTAATAAAATGTGTAATTAATTAAACAGTTAACCTTAATGTTACGAATCTGTTAATCTAACCATCCCTTAATCTTTATTGTGTAATCATAGTTTCATGTAAAAATAAAACAATGAATGTTTTCAGTTAAATGATAAATATCAACCTATAATGAAAAATTGTCTGGACCCTTTAGTGGACTCATGAGAAATTATGACACTCAGTTTCTTCATTGTTCAATTAATTAAGTTAAACCGTCGAAATGGCATCAATGGGTAACTTGTGTGTCATGATGGGAAGACAAAAATAAAAAATAATGAAAAGAAATCAGGCTAAACGCAAAGTTAATATATGAGGTTGTTATACTGTGAATTCAATCCAATCTTGGCGGATGTGGGCGACAGGCCTACTTGAAAGTGAACATCGCCTACTTTGTTGTCTTGCTATTGTCGTCTCGTTTGGCATTGAACCCCTTCTCGAACTTGGTATAATACTAGTAGGATCACAAGGTGGAAGCCCGACTGGCGCTGACCCTCTTCTTTTCCACAAATTCTATAAATATAAATAAATATATCAAGACTGGAAACAAATTTATAAATGATAAAATGGTTTATGGATAAACATAATAAGATAGAAATGTTATGAGTTTCATTTAATATGTTACTTAAATTTAAAAATGGCTTTAATGCTTATCTAAACATCTATGTCAAAAAATGTCTTTTATCCCTGTTACAAAGTACAAATGCTTTTCCATTGAAGAAGCAAGATCAGGATTTTACTAGTAACGTTTTTAAAGTTGTACATCCTGGTAAAAGTTTTCTCTTTACCCACCAATGTTGGACATGGCCTACCTGATGTCTTATACGTTGCTAGCAGCACTGTAATAATGGAAAAAGGAAAAATTGCATAAGCTAAGCGGATGTAGTTCAAATTACAAATAACTTAAGGAGAGGGTCTGATTTTGGCTTGCTTTTTATGGATTTTAAGCACTTAAAAAACATTTATAATGTGAAGACCTGAATTATTTTATCGCCTCAATGATGGATTTGAAAGAAAAGCCAATCCTGATGAATGAATGACTCTTCGAGATGTTTGTCTCTTTCATCCTCCCTCCCTCAAAATCTACAACTTATCCAACTTATAGCCGGGTAGTTTAAAGGAACGATTTTGCTCCTTCTTTTAGGGTATGATTATCCCCTGGAGGCCGATGATCAGTCTCAAAATCAACGGAATTTCGCTTGGAACAAATTAAGAACACAATTGTAGAGGGACACCTCTATTTGCATCTTGGAACAAAATGTATATTCTAATGAAATTGAAAATGTTATATAAAAAAATAAAACAAATTAACAGAACATGAATCTTTGCTTACAAACTAATAATTATATACAATGGAAACAATATGGGCTTAAAGGGCAAAAACAAAAATATCAATCTTTAAAAAAAAAAATAATGAAAAAAAAGGCCGAACAGAACCATAAATCAAAGTGTGCCTCACAACATAAATAAATTTTATAAATAAGGAAATAAAGACGATACTAATCTGCTGTGATGGGCTATCAACTGGATTTACTTTATTATCATTCTATTCGCAATGCCTAGGCTAGACTGAACTCGTCTGTCGCAATGCCTCTATCATGGAGGGGAGAGCCAGGGCATAAATTGTTATCATAAATAGACTAGGATTTTTATTTCCAAGGGGAACAATCTGCGCTCATTCTATCAACTATGTCAGTAAATCAACTTTTTTGCAATGTTACAGCCCTTCGGGTTGTCTTGAATTTTATTTCCCAAAAATGGAACGATCTCAAAACAAATTTATTGAATGCAATCTAAAAAACAAAACAAGATAAAATAATAAAAAATCCTCCCATTAAACAAAAGTGATTTTTTTTTTTTTTTTTTTCAACTTTGCCAATTATACATATATTGATGCAACTAAATAATATATCTTTATAATTTTGGGTTAATTAATAGTTAATATGAACGAGCCAAATTTTCAAAGTATCCAGGGCATTCTGAACAGATCTAGATCTTGTGTACACCTGAAGGGTCTAAGATAGAATCACCAGATATTCTTCATTTAATGCAAAACACCGAACGTCCTTAAGTTAAAAAGGCTGGCCACATAGATCAGTAAACGACCATTCAGTTTTGAATCTTTGCCTTCTTTTTCTGTGTGGTAACCAACGTGATGGGGAATTGTTAAGTCGGACCAGGTCTGTGTCCTCGAGGTTGTTGTATCCACCTGGACCTGTATTCTCCAGCACAGAGTATGCAGTCTGCTTAGAAGTTGATGATTGTCAGTATGAGCACAAGTTCTGCCTTTTTTGATAGTCTATGTAACGTAATTTTTTTTCCACCCTCCCTACCAAGCAAGCAATCCAAGTTCTCTTAGAACAGAGCACACTCCCATGAAATATTAAGCAAAAGTGTCCAATGAGGTTGCAGAAGGGGCGGTGACGGCGAGGTCCTGACTCCACAGTTGCCAGTTCAGTTGGAACAAAGTCATCTCTAGCTCATAAGGCCAAAATCACCCATAAGTTGTCATACGAGAGCAGTTCATGCAGTTTCAATCTAAGTCTGAGTCCAGTATTGCGTATAAGCTGTGATACAAGCTATTTCTCATATAGGTTGCCAGTTCGTTCCTTTGCTTGCCTTTCATTTTTAATCAGGATAGAGGTATTAGAGTACTTAAGTTCCTCCCTACTTACACATACACTATACAGCCTACCTAACTGTTTATAGGTCTTGTACAGACTTATAGCTGCTTATAGCACAATGTACTGTGACCCCTCTGAGGTTATTGCTTGGCCCCAAAAGGTGTACCAAAATTTGGTCCGGCTCTCTCGCCAGTTAAAATAAAAAAATCAACAAAACAAAATCTTGACTAAATTATGTATTTACAAATAAAAGTTTCAACTCAAATTTTTAAGAAACAAAATACGTTTTTCTGTGACAAAATACCAAATCTGATTAACAATGGGGAGGAGCCTTGACTCACCTTGCAAGAGAAAAAATCTAAATCAAAACGTCCGGATATCGCCAAAGACCGGGCAGGAGTGTTATCCTCCGCTCTGATTATTAGAGATGGGAAAAGATAATCCGCTCCCGCCCCTGCCCATCGGTACTAGCGATTAGAGGCGTGACAGTACCTTTATTTATTGCCATGTCGACCAAAAACTGTCTCAAGTCTAGTGTGTGGCTCAGTATTTTTCTAATATATTTCAGATGCAGACTTATATAGAGCGGTGTGACTGAGCTCTCAATATATAAGATGTAGTCTGGGGCGGTAATGGGCAAGCAGAAAAGTTTCTTAATAGAGTATTTGTGAACTTTTTCTATTTCCTCCATGTATAAATAACCTCAGACTTGTGTGATGTAACATGCTACAGACCTCAGGGTGCTATTGAATATTATCATCTTTTTCTCTAGTGAGATACACACTAGTTTTTTGGGCAGGGCAACTATTGCTGCAAATCACCTTTTGAAAAGAGAATACAAGTTTAAATTTGAATCAGTGAACAGACGATTTTTGTCTTTAACCTCACTTTCAATGGCTTATGCTAACAATATTGACAAACGTAAAAATTTTACATTTTCATTATGAAGTGTATAGGTGAACATTGTATGTGTTTTAAATTGTGAAGAATATTACAGATTAATTTGTGCATATGTATATCTCTCAACATGACATGTAAGTATGGCACAATAATACAGAAGATAAACACTTTGAGCTGTGAAGATGATCTCAATAAAGATCTAATTGTTGGCACAATAAAGAAAATGTTTTCTGAAACCTACATCACATCAGACTGGATCTCACAATTTCTGAATAATTACAGATTAAATTATGCAATAAAATTCATCAAGTATTACATTTATGAAATTTTTTTTTTTAATTATTATTATTTTATTTGTTCATTGGCCCACTATTTGGTGAATGCTAAGAAGAGTGTCTTGAGACTTGGCAACTATTCAGCAGAAATCAGCATTCGTACTTCGTAGTCCTGATCATTATTATTATATTATATTTATTTTTAGGAGAAAAGAAAGTCACAGAAAAATTTTCACTGAGCCCAGGTACCTGGAGGCCCGGTGGATTGTCAACGGTCCATGGAGAATCTGGTAACATCTGTTTTAAAAGTTAAAAATATTATATTAATAATACCTGTGGGATAGATCGTCGGATTATTTTTGTAACATCAGGATCAACATTTTCTTTCTCTTTGGCCAATAAAGGTTTAGTGTCTAGGCAACGTTCACCTCCACTCGAGTCTGAGCTAGAACTACCCCTCAACTCTCCAGTAGCTGATAGGTACCTCGGCCTTATGTACGGCTGGAAAATATTCAATCACTAAAAAATTCAACAAGGGGGAAATAAATGTATTAAAAAGGAATACCTGGACAGGTGGGAAGGTTTGCTGCCTGGTCAATCTTCCTTGTAATGAGGATGATGTGGATATGTTTCCATGGAGGATTGACGTCAGTTTCTGGACCTCACTAGAAGAAGTCATAGATGCTATTGATACATCTGGCAACAATGCTTCTGAACTAACAGGTCTGTCATCTGTGTTACTTCCACCTGAAGAACGCCTCAGGGAAGAACAGGAAGAGACAAGAGAAAGCTCATCATCTTCATCAAACATTGGGCTAAACCTTTTTCTACTAAAATGTTAGCACAGTTTATATCATTTATCAATGAAAAAACCCACAGATAATACCTTGGATCTGGCAAACTTTCTCTTCGGGAAGAAATTTGTCCATTCGTTGATTTTCCACTAACACTAAGAGGCACTGAATGTCTCCTTTTATCTAATGTCCTACTTGGAACTGTTAATAAAGAACAACGGCGTTCTTCGACATGCTGTGTACTACTTCCCACCTAAAAAAAGATTTAGGGTAAAAGTTTTTTAAATTCTGAACATAAAATAAAAAATAACCAATTTACCTCATCGGGTATTTCTTCGGCCTCCGATATTTCAGTTCTAGTTTCTTCGGCTATTTCTTGTTGAATCAAATTCTCCCATTTTGACTGATTGCTTTTTAGATATTTCATTAAATCCCGTGAAAGAGGCGTGTCTAAGAACCGATGCCATTCCTTATATAATGGTTCAACAACAAATCTGAAGAATCCTGCATTACATAAACAATTAATAATAATAATAAATCAGTAAGCATTATGACATGCATTTATTAGAAGTAGAACAAGAAATTACTTAAATTAATTAAATTACTTATCAGGAATAGGTCTGTGGATGATAAGTGCAAGTATAAATAAACCCGAAACAATTCAACATATCCTAGATGCAGAAGACTAGTCCAAAATGAGTATTTCTAACAACATGGTGGCAAGGGTGGTATACCAGGATTCTGGGATGAAATGCAAACTGTACCCTGTAAACCATGTTCTTGAATAGAAGGACTTTTAGTTGGCTCCAGAAATGTAGGAACAAGAGCTCAGTTATTCGCAGAGAAACAATATTTGATGTTCACTTTGTACAGCTAATTGTCAGTTTGCTTGTCTGCTTCAAAGTGCATGATTAGCTGTACTCAAAGCATGCACACATTTGGGTATCAACTGTACTGTACGTAAATCAATTGTAATCATCAGTCAACATCTAATAGCACTGCTATTTATTTTTTAATAATAAACAATTACTAACTATTATAGATGTATTAACGAAAGAACATCACAGCATTGTTTCTGTTGGTTAAAAATGGGTTGGCCCCACATAAAAGTCTTGGAATTTCTCAACCTTGAACCAATAATTTGCAATACTTCTCTTCCAAATCACAAAAATTAGAACAAGGGTTTCAAAGTTTTAACTGTAATGGATCGAAAAGTAAGCAGGGGAAAAATGTACTCTGTGAGTGAGTTTGCAGCCACTACATCAAATTCAAAAGGCCCTTTCGGCCCAATGGGCCAATAAGGTTTTCGAAAGTGATTACCTCTTCTAAATGGGACTCCCTAATAACTAGACTCTCATTATATGCAGAGGATATGTTGTTCCAAGCATAAGGTGCATCTCAAAAGGGCATACGATGCGAGATCAACTTCCCACAAATGATTCATAATCACATAATTCTGCCCTTCCTTTGTGTTGTGACACGTTCAGATCCATTAACAGGCCTGATATTTGTACTTTCAGTTTCAATTGGAATCGGACTAAAGCTCGGGAGACCACGTTCTGAGAAATGTCAACTGCCTCTGCAATATCCATTTGCTAGTAACCTTGACGACTCATCTTACAATAATATTGCAAACGAATGGTTCAAGATGATGTCTTTTCATGGTTACAGATAATTCAACTGGATTAAAATGGAGAAAGAAGAAAAAGTGAGTAATCTTCATGTTCACTATTCTTAAGTAAATCAATTAATTATTAAAAATCAGGATTAACAAACTTTTTATTTTTGTATTTTTTTTAATCCAATATTTTGTTCAATTTAATTTAAATTAGTCATACTATACTGCCGATGAGAGAAAGCATGGATAACGAGAGTCTATTGTAATAATTACACCTTTGGCTTAACTGCTAGCTATTTTGTTATACTAAAACCAGCTATAGGCTGAGGGGGAAATAATAAATAATCATTAACTAAAACTATTATAATTAATTAATATTGATAAATTTACCAGCTTGAATTTTCGGTACGGAAGTAGTATGTCTATCACAAAGTGCAGTAACTGGAAGATTTAACTGACGTTCATAATCACCTTGCCTAAAGAATTCCTCACACACCTGTCAACAGATAATCTATGTAACATATATTTATATAAGCAGACAAACTTTCTTTCGACATATACTTTGCAGATGTAAACGTTAAAATAAGCAAAAAGATAAATCCTGTGACTATGACATTGAAAAAAGGTTGCTGATGGATAGTTCTATTTCAAAGATGTAGTTTACATAACAGCTGCTCCTTCAAAAGATTGTGCTCTTTTGTGATCAGTTTAATTACAATTTTATTCACAAATTTTATTAATTCTTGTGTAGTTGTCTTAACAGGCATCAGTGCAATGAAAAGCCACTCTTCACAGTATCAAGTAGTAATTTAAATAGATACATAGTTTATTGTGAATAGCATGATAAATGTTGAAATTATTGAATCCCTTGCTTCCTAGTAATAAATCATCACTAACCATCAGCAATAAATAAAAACTTCTTAAACTCCACATGCCTGGAATTTAAGCCCTGAGTGTGACCCTATCCAAAATAGGATACCCAACACCAACGACCACCACTTTTACTTTCAGGTAAAATGTGTCAGCGTCAAAGGGGTGATGTAGCAATGTAAGCGATGTGCCAGGAAGATCTAATGAAAACACATTCAGCTTTTCTGCATCATAAATGGTATGCATCCACTTTTGAAAACTGAGGAACGCTTACAGCCTGAGGGGCAAGCACAGAACAATATAAGGCAGTGAGGTTCCTTGGCCAATTGTTTGACCAAATTTTAAGATGGTAATGAATCTATAGTATTTGTATGATACTGAGGGCATGATATGGAAAGACTTATTAAAGTTATTAGTGATTTCAGGTGGAGAAACAATAGGGAAGAGACCTTACTGAAGATTTTTGAATCTGTGTGGTGATTAGTGTCCGTTAATCAATAATTATTTAGAAATCGTGAGATGCAGTCTGGTGTGATATGATTTTCTTTATCGTGCCATTTCGATCTTTATTGAGATGAACTTCTACTTTGGTTGAATATACAAAAACTGTATTTTGTATTGTACAAATTCACCTTTCCTCATCCAAAATGTATTTGCTAAATGTAAACAATGTTTGTAAATCCCGGGCCCTGAAGATGATAAAGATCGAAACGTTGGCACGGAAGAGAAAATGTTTTTCTAAAACCTACATCACACCAGACTGCATCTCACGATTTCTAAATAATTTTTGAATCTGTAGTTTTTGATATTATTTTATGACTGTATGGCCTGTTTTTCAGTTCACAAATCATAGTTTAAGAAGCTTGATAGAGTAAAGGCCTCAGGAAAATTTAGAATAAGTCCATTACTGTAGCTATGGGCTGGGAATGCTGCCTACTCTTGACCTCAGAGAGAGCAGCACACTTTCACATGTGTGGTGAACTTTTGGCCAGACCAGAACATCCTCTTTTGGGAGCTATCAATTTCACACCAGGCTGCAAGCAAAAGCCCTGAAAACCTGTACTGGGTTCTCTTCCAGCCGTTCCCATCTGGACTATTTGCTGCTTTAGCTAAGGCATCTACACCGCCATGCCTCAACTGAGCTAAGTACATACTTGGAACTTAGCTATTTAAGAGGCTGTGGCATGTGCTGTGTACAGTGAAGCTGTGTCCAATGAGCAAATATCCAATAAACAGTGTGCTTGATCATGCCATGTAGCCTTCGGTTGCGTAGAAAAGAAACCAAGATACTCCTCACATCATAGTTATCTCCTATGGTATTATTAAATGTGTTTTGCATTGTCCTCATTAGTATACATTTTTTTGGGCCATTGTATTTGAATAAATTTTTGTAAACTACAAGTTTACCAAGACCTTCATATAGATGGGACTCAACCTTAACTTTCAACTACCCTACGAGCATAAAACCACTCACCTTTAGAATAGTTTTTCTTCATATTATTCTCACTTAAAACTTCACATGCTATATCGAGCAAATGTGAGTAAGATGCCCTAACCAATTGGATATATGAAACCAATATTTTATACACATACGACATTTGGGAATCATTGTTAATTTATAAAAAGATTGGATGAGCAGTAATTTGGAAAAAAATTAATGTACCTTTAGTGACCATTTTTTGCTGATATCCCAGGGTCTACAGGGATTTGAAATGTCTGCACATTTCAGGGCGATTTGAAGAATGAAATGCCGATCCTCACTTTTCTTCATATCAAGACTCTCCTCATCAAGGAAATTCTAAACAAATCCAATATAAAATATAAATAATGTTTCAGATAATAAATATGACCATTTGGCACAACTGATTACCCTAAATTTAGTTAGAAATTCTTGTTGTCTTGTAATATCTGTTGCGAGGATTAAGGAAGCAATTTGTTTTTCTAGTTCTGGCCTGACACTCACTACTTGTTCTGCCAAATGACTCTCGAGCAAACAACCGATAGCAGATCTCCAATGATGATTCTCTAGAACCGAGGTGTTCTGAAACACAATCAAATTAAACTCTTATTGTCAGTTGAAAAAGTTGTTAACTGACCTCATAAAGAGCAGCTAAATGGTTGGAAGTTGCAATAAGGAAAGGCTGATTAACACCTGGATGGTCTAAATCATGAGTCACAGCAGCTATTAACGCTGACAGAATCTCTGTGTAAGTTAAATATCTCCTAATCTGGAAAAAAAATCATAGAAATATTGAAAATATTTTAAAAAAAGTTTTATACAAAGAGATGGTACATTAGACTTATCTATCTATCAGGCGTTATTATGTAATGTATTATTATTATATATTAATTTTTGTAAATTAGAAAGGTTTTAAATTGAAACTAGACAACTACACTTGAAATATTAAATATTATCAATAGTAATAAACTATAAACTATAATAACTATAATTAATTACACTTTAATAACCAGTTAAGAAGACATTGCAGATGTATTGAAAATTATGTATAATATACAATATTGCTTACCTTTTCTTCTTGGAGAAAGCAATGCATTGCTTGAGTGACATCAGTTGCATGTATCGCATTATGGTAAGGGTTTGTACTATGATAACCCTCTTCTACTAAACCTACAAATTGAAATTACTTTTAATTAGTTTCACATATTTCACTGAGAAAAATCTGTTGTCACTTACTAAAAAATTTCCATATTCTAACAACATCTAAGTTAAAATGGTCAATAAGGCCATACCAATGAAAAAGATGAACACATAAAACTGGCAGTGATCTACCTGAAAGTAAGTATGATAATTATTTACTATGTACTTTGTTTTACTGGTCAACATGGCTCTATTTGGTTGAAACATTTTTAAATGAAAAGGCAAGATTTCCAAGAAAAATTACAGTTGATTACAAAGATAAATTATGGGTTAATTAAATCAAACACTTACCACCTGTAGCAGTATCTAAAGTAAAGGCATTGAAAGTCCATTTCCAAACCCTGTCCAAGACACACTGCAATTGGTAAGTTTTTTATGTGTAATGAAACTTTATTTACAGTAATATTTAAATTAGTCATTTCAAATTAATTAATAATTTCATGATAAAAGGGCACCACTTCCTTACTTGCACTTGCCCATGATGAAGGTCATCAAGAAGTGCAGTATCATGAAGAGAACGTGTCGTCAGCCTTCTCCGGCGTCTTTTATGAATTGTAAGAAATTTTCCTGTCTTCCAACCTCGGTAATCAAGTGCTGCCACTAACTGTACTTCACTATTAGAAAGTCGCTTAGAATCACAGTAAAATTTATCATCTGAAATAAAAAATTAGCAAATAATAGACAAACTATTTAACATTATGTAAGACTGAGAAAAACCTAATTAATTTTTGAAAGTATATTTGTTTTGCACTGAGTAATGGATTTCAATGGATCATCAATAGCTTTCAATGAAGTATGTTAAATAATAGGATAACAAAATCATGAATGTAATCAGTATATTCATCATTATTGACATCTTGATATACACCATACAAAAGCAAACTAATATAACCATTTTCAAATATTAAATTTATTAATTCAAATATCTAAAGCTCATTAAAGTTTAAAGACAGAACATTCAACGAATAACAATTTATATCATCACTTTCTCTAAGTTCCTCCAAACAATTTCCGTTATGTTTGTGGCACTAGCATGTTAATTAGACAGCATAAGTAGGCAATGAAATATTTTTAAACATCAGGTCCAATCTATTTGAACTAAAACATACGTTCTTTACCTTTTTGTAAATAAAACTCTTTTTTTTTCAATATAAAAAAATGCATTTAATAAACTTTACGAGTAGATGATGGGGTTCGGTCTGAGTGTTAGTCAATTCATGTTGAACTGGTACAGGGCACTACTGTTTTTTTGTTTGAGTTATTGACGTTTCGGCATTGCGCCATCTTCAGTGAAAAACTTTTTTTTTCAAACAAAAAAATCTTGCAAGTGAAGACAGACCCAGTAGTACCCATGTGCCAGTTCAACAAAAATTTACCAGGTTATACATAGGCTGTCATACCAAGATCACACATAGGCACCTTCCATGGGGTGTGACCATGTAAGTGCCTGTTGTGTGGAGAGCTTATCATGGTAGAGCATGTAATAACAGAATACAAGAAAGAAGTAAATTTGCAAATAAAGAAAAGAAACATCCCAAATGATTTTTGCACAGCCCTGAAGCACATCAGCATGCACAGTTCAGAAATGTGTGAATAGAGAAGCATATCCCCAATTACCCCAAGAAATATTGAGGGTTTTTATCTTGTTTCTTTTTATTTGTGTTATTTTATCAACAATTTGTGAGACCCTGAGGTTCACAACTAGGAGTAGGCAATAAAGAAAATGGTTACCGTTATATCATGAAATATCATAACAGTTGGCTGGAGAAACAGAAATTAATAAGTTTAAATTGCGAGAAAGATAAGAATACAAATGCAAAGCTAAGAAAGGGAAGGCTAGCAATAACCAATGCAGTACGCGGGCACTAATACTATAAATATAAATGCACATACTCCCTAAATGCGATACAGGAAGTCAGGAGAAGAGCACTGATAAGAAAAGTGTATGAACAACTGAAAGGGATCAATGCCAGTGGGAAAAGGACATCCTGACATTGGTACCTCGGCACATTGCTCTAACCGGGAAAACGAATGAGCAGATAAAGTATGGAAGTTAGCCCCGACGAGACTATACGCCCACAGCTACTCTGTGCCTTCGGCAGAGTTACAAAGAACGATTGCTAATGCTATAAAACGAATCGAGAATGTGCTGGAACGAAAAAAACTCACGGATTGGGAATTCAATAGTGTTCAAAATTACGTCATTGATTAAATTGGGCTGCAATAAAATCGAATGAACTGATGAATGATGATTCACGGTATAAATTTGTCTTAATTCCAGACATTCTCCTTAAGTTGGTTAAAGGTTTTAATTAATAAAACTCAATCTAATTTCGTTCATTATTTCAAAAATTTAATTTAAAAATAATTATTGACAATTGATAGTGTATGTGCAACTATTCTTATGAAATTCAACACCACGACTAATTCAACGATTTAGCATGTACATATGCAATTTTTTTTTATAATGACAAGTTCTTATCTAAAAAGAGAAGGAAAATACTGAAATATGCGAGCAAATGGGCAAGGCAGGACCACTTTTTATTTAAGACCCTTTTCGACCCTAACTCCAGTGAAAGCCTCCCCCCGTACGAGGCCGATGGCCATAAGAGTCAATATTAGCGGCGCGGAAAGTAGAGCGAACCAGGTGGAGGCAGAAAAGCAACCCCTATTTACTCCCCTCCTTCATCCGATGGGACATGGCAAAATTAAAGAAAAGCAAGATACCCCGGTACTATATATAGTAACGTTTGAAGCCCTAAAATATGAATGTGATGTCAAAAATAAAAACCATACATTTTTTGTTATGTACCCATTTTTTCTGTGCAGTACAGAAATATAGAAGAGCCACCGTGGACCCTCTACAAAAGAAGATAAAAGAACAATAAAAGGGATTGATGCAGTTGGGAAGGTCCCGCGTAGGGATTGGGATAGCCTGGAACGAAGGGTAGCCGAACAAGCTGCCGTCAGACCCCACCACTATACCCGCTTTTAACTTCAAATACCAAAAAAGTAGAATAGTAAGACCACTGGGCTCGTAAAAATAGAAATAACCCTTCCTAACTGTGGCCGGTTGAGAAAGGCATCGGTCCCTGGTCGCCGTGTTAAAAGGACAAAACCATACTGACAAGAGTGCGCATATGTCATACAGGAACAATTAATTCATAGGGCCCTTTTTCCAGGAAAGCAACCTCGTAGGTACCCGCAATGTAACGGTACGTAACGGTCGTGCACTTTTCAATTCTAGAAGGCAGGTTTATAGGCAAAATTTTGATATATCGTAGGACCTGTATTATCTTGGGGCACAGACTGCTATTCCGGTACCTCAGGGCTGTAGGGATTGTATAAGTTGTGCTTGTGTTTATGTTAATTTATCGGAATGGATGTAATTTATTTACGCGAAAGGAAGGGGTTGTTTAACTCGAGGAATATCGAGTACGCTGGGGCAGAGAATTTGACTACATTTTTGTCTGTATTGGGTGATGATGAATATATATGTATTGTATAACTAACGTCTATTCTGCAGTTGACGACCTTAGTTACAAATAGGAGGCTGGAATTTTAGGGCAGAGACTTAGTTTTTATGCAATAGCAGTCAGTGATAGGAGTAGGCCATCAAATGCTGCAGGTTGAAAAATACGCGTCAAAGAAAAGAAGCACAAACACGCAAAGGGCCGGCTATGACCTCAGCTGTTTGTCGGCTTTGAAACTTCCCACATTGTACGTAACTTCTTATTTCATCACAGCAGATTGGCTATTTTAAGCCTTATGTATGTTATTTATTGAACACATATTTTTTCAGTGTTAGGATATTTTTTAGTGCGTCGCAGTTAGTTTGTGGTTTAGTGTTCATATTAATCGGTTGTCATCCAAATTGGATCTATCAGTTAATCATTAAATCTTTCGGGCAAGGCGGCATTTTACGAAGTGGCCAATGTTCAATTCAAATCTTAATTATCAATTATTGTGCAGTTTATTATTATGATAAAAGCGACAAAGAAAATTGACGCAGTTGAAATATTAGCTATTCAGAAAACTGTTGCTTACTAAAAATATATGATAAAATCTAATAAAAACTCGCGCGTAGTCACCACCTGTTATGCTGTCTATCACAAAACTAAAAACAACTCACCGAATCAATTTCTCGTCACGACTGTCTTCACCGATCATTGTTATGATTGGAACTTCATTGGATTTTAATACTTAATTTGTGCAACACTTGTTGTCCTCGATAGTTTGTGATATGTACAATAAAAACAGGATTGTTTATACAAAGTGAATAAAATTGGAATAACTACAAAGAACAAGTGTATCTTAAATAGACACAAAATGACAGGAGGTGTTAAGCAATTTGCATTGGTTAATTTGAGAGTGTGGTCATTCCTTGTGGTCGGTTTAACAGTTTAAATTACATAAAATATAATTGGAATTTTAAAAGAAGTGTTTAGACACCTTTTTTCAAAAATATAATTCGAGTTCAGTACCAAGTTGTTACAGTCAATTTGTGGCTTTAATGAAAAAACTTGAATCCTTCGTTCTTTGACAACTGGAATAAATTCCTTCATTACATCAAGGTCTACTTTATTTTATTTTTTATTTTTATCGTTGAAATGGTTAAAACGAACTGTAGAACAAGAAAAGTCGAGCTTTTAACTTTTAATAGAAGATGAGGGGGATAATATGAGTTACGATGTAATTAATTAATAAATCAGAATACTTTATATTTCGTATAAGAACACAAATTATTGTAAAACAAATGGTCAAACCTATGTTTCTTAGAGAATTTTTCTATAAATAAATATAAATTATTTCTCTATAATACATATTATATACATATATATAATATAAATGATATTTATCTATAATATATATTCATCAATATGTACAACCGCATACATTTAGGGAATTCCTCCAACCTACTATCCGAATCCGCTACCGTGTGCTATACTATATAATACTATATACTATTTAATATATACAAAGCTCTAATTAGACTGATTTGGGCAGAGTCTGTACGGTCCAGCCGAGCTATTCAGCATCCAAAGAATTCAATATTTTAATCACAATTACTCTATCGCCTCCTCAAGGCTTCTTTCTATGATACTAACCAAACCATCCACATTGACCCACACATCCCGTTCTTCACGGGTATGATCTAACAAGATTTCACAACATCCACACCAACCACGATCAAGCTTTTCTTCGACGCTTCACCCAACACACCGCCTAAAACTTTAATGGCCTCGTGACCTCCCCCACGTCAACAACCCCGAATCTCAACCAACCATCCCAAACACTGAGAGTACCAGCAATGACTGCTCCTCTCCCTCATTACCATCCCCGTGGTCTGACTAGGTCCTGCTAGATCTTTTATTTATCGTAATCAACAAATTGGTTAAATGCATAATTTTTGTACCGAAAAAATCCTTAATGAAAGTCATGAAATTTATTTATAAAACAATTATTTAGCCAATTCAGTTTAATAGATTAAATATGTTGTGAAATTCTAGATTACTCCTGGAATACAATTTATTTTGCAAATTTTGAGAGCAAATGTCAACAAAATGTAGACAATATAGCTGGATAACAAAGTAAATACATTTTTAATCATTCCTGACCGGACCGTCGAGATCAGGCCCTCTGATGCTAAATAAGCGATAAATAATATGCTTAAAAAAAGATGGCAGCGTCAGTGGACAGGGTCGTCCAAGAATCTTTTTCGGGTCAAGAGGTAGGGATATAGTCCTCACGCGACTAAGAATAGGGCATACGCGGTTTATACACGGGAACCTGCTCCTGGGCCAAAGCCCGTACATTTGTCCTTTGTGCAGAAAAATGGCAGAAAATTGAAGTTTCTCATGCCTTGACTCTATAGAAAAGGTGTAGGCATGCCTCCGGACATAAGAGTGGTTCTCGGGTGTCCTCCATTCTGATTTTCGAGGAAAGTTTTTTTAGTGCATATAGTTTGTTCTTGTTTAGTGATTATTTCGTTTGAGTACGTGTATTAATTAGTGTAAACAGTGAGGGGCTGATGGTGAAATAAATAAATCACCATCGCGCCTCAAGTAGTGTCTGTACTTAGGGTTGATATTTAAAATACTCCATTGATTCTCACTTAGGTTAGCTTATTATTAATGTTTGTCGTTTCGTGGAGGAATGTCGAATACTGCATCAATAACCAGCGTGAGTACATGTACATTGATGAGAATGTATTTATTTGCGCGATTTTATTCTATGTGTTAGTTTAGGTTAGATAATATTTTGCAATCTAAAATGATCTTGCTGTCGAAAGCGTTGAGCCTAACTCCATTTAGCATTTCGACGACCGAGAAGTGGAAGCTCGTATCTGACATTTTTTTCGAAATTCATATTTTGGCTCCAAATCCCCTAAGATGACGTCTTTTATAACCCTAGCGACATCTGTAGTCCAATACTTTCGTATTTCGAGAGTAATCCACCTGTAGAGTTTACCCGTATAAGATAACAGCAAATAACCCGAAGAGGAAACTTGTATCTGCAGTGTTGATAGTGCCTTCAAGCACAGCTCCAGCGTCGTGGTGTATTTTCGTTTATAAGGTAAGTTTTTGAAAGGTTTTTCCATTAAGAGATATGTTAATTGATGTTACAGAATGTCAAACTAGTCTAAATGACAAATCAAATCATGTTGTTATTAATCTATCCGTTTATTTTCATGGTTTTATCACGTAGTGCAGATACGTGTTTCCACAATTCATAAATTAATTTTAAATAATCAGATACGGTTTTCCTCACCATTTATTTTTTTCTTGCTTTTGCCTATAGTTTACTATTGTTAACTATATTGTTCACTATAGTTAGCAAATTAATTTCTATGCAAGCATGTTGATAAAGAGTTAAAGAGAGTTAAATCTATTTTTTTTTTTTCAGATAGTACAAAGAAAATGTCTTCTCTCTTGTCCAGCGATGACGACAGCCGCAGTTCTGGAGATAATATTCTTGACGAAAATAATGTAATATTAACGTTGGAGAGTGCTGGAATTAAATTTATTGATACTGAAGAAGCGTCAAAAGTGGAAAAAGTAGTGGTCGATCCTGTTGACTCAACTAAAAACATTGATCTCGAAAACCTGGATTTTTTTCTAACCAACTGTGATAGTGAAAGAATTGAAGACTATGAAACAATATTTGAATTTGACTGCAATGAATTGAGACCTGACTACGCCATTGTAAATGAAACTGACTGTGATATCAGGAGAGTTGATGATTGTGAAGCAGTATTTCAACTAGACTGCAACAATGTGAGACCTGCCAACGGAATTGTCAATGAACTTGAGTGTGATATTGAATTAGAAAAAGACTGTGAAACGGTACTTGAAGACTGCAATAATGTGATAACTGACAACGCTTTTGTCAAAGACTCTGACTGTGATAATGTTAACGTACCAGATACTTTAATTATAAGTACTTCACCAGATAATGTAGTGTCTACCACCGAATCCTCGGCTCCCGGACTCGAAGAAAATATCACAAACACTGAAGAGACGAGTATTTTATCCCATGATAAGAAAAACAAACTTTTGAGAGAAAAAGGCGAAGAGTACATTGGGTGGATAAGGAAGGATGGTAAAAACTGCAGAGGAGGCAGTAGAAGTGCACGGAAGATGGGACCACGATGCACATCTGCTACCTGCCGAAGTTCCAAAACAAAAGACTGCGAAAAAGTTTCAGAGGAAATTAGGAGGTATCTCTTCGACATTTTTTGGACTAAAATGTCTTGGGACCAAAGAAAGGTTTACGTATGTGGAACAGTAACGAGACAGCCCGTGAAAAGGCCTACTACAGAAGGACCATCAAGAAGACAGGCAAGCCTGAAATACGTCATTAAGGACAAAGAAGGGAGCGTGTATAGGGTTTGCAAAAAGCTATATCTCTCCACTTTTGGGATTCAGGAGTTCATGGTTCTGGGATGGACGAAGTCTGAAACCAGCCAAATGGGAATGCACGCCTATAAAGATTATACCCCTAAAAGAAAATTTGCAAAAGGAAAAATTGAAGAAAGAACGTTTTTACAATCATTTTTTGATTCTTTACCGAAACTACCGTCACATTATTGTCGCCAATGGTCGGACAAAAATTATATTGAACCAATTTTTGGTGACAATAATATTATGGAATCAATCTATCGAGAATATAAAAGGTTGTGTGAGTCCCAAAATAAAAATCCACTTTCTACTAACACATTTTCACGAATGGCAAAGGACCAGAAAATTGGGTTCCAAATACCCAAAAAAGACCAGTGCGACACCTGTATTTCATTCCAAACCAAAAACATCACAGAGGCTGACTACAAAGGGCACATCCAAAGAAAGGAGGACGCCCGGAAAGAAAAAGAAGACGACAAAAGGCTGGGCGAAGAAGGTACACACGTTGTATTAACGCAGGATCTACAGGCTGTTAAGGTGTGCCCAATGCTTAAAGCATCTGCCCTGTACTACAAGACAAAACTTTGTGTGCATAACTTTTCTATCTTTAATGTCAACACCCATCACTGCAGGTGCTATTGGTTTGATGAGACAGAGGCTGACTTGACCGCGAATACATTCGCATCCTGCATAATCGACTATATTTTGCGCACGTCTGATGATGATTTCTCAAAACCAATAATAATCTGGAGTGATGGGTGCGGATATCAAAATAAAAATTCTACAATGTCCAATGCACTTCTGTCACTAAGTGTGACAAAAAATGTAATTATATACCAAAAATTTCTCGAAAAAGGGCATACGCAAATGGAGGTCGACTCAGTGCATGCGTTGATCGAGCGTAAGTTAAAAAATAAAAATGTATTCCTTCCAAATGACTATGTCAATGTAACTTTAAGTGCTAAATCTAAAATGCCTTACTACGAGTGCACGCGATTATCTTATGACTTTGTTAAAAATTATTGTCATCCAAAATTAATAAAGTATAAGTCCATCAGACCTGGTAGAATGTCGGGTGACCCAACTGTCAGTGATATCAAAGTAATAAAATATAGCCCCGACGGAACCATTAAAATAAAAAAAGACTTTAAACAAGAATCATTTGAATCTTTGCCAGAAGGGAGAAAATCCCTTTCAGTAAAAACCCTTGATAATTTTCCTCAACTGCAAAATTCAAAATTGAAAATTAAATATTCTAAATGGAATCATCTCCAACAGCTTAAAGATGTGATCCCAAAAGATTTCCATTCCTTTTATGACAATTTGCCGCATGATGAACCCCAATCGGATTCCCAAAAAAAAAGGAAAAAGAATTGAAAATTAATTCAGATTGAATTTTTATTATTAATAATGATTATCAAAGAATTCTTTTGTATACGACTATAAATTAGTGTAGATTTGACCATTATTTTGTTCTTCTACTTAAATATACATCAAAATGTCATTCCATGATTTTTTTAATATTATTTTTTGTCGTATTTTTGAAATACAAAAAATTTTGTTTGATCAATGTTTTTTTATCGACCTTTCAACAAAATGCAAAGTAACTAGAAACTTCATGAGGAACTACGTAACTGACATTTTGGATGAGATCACAGATGTGTAAGTACGTATCTCACAGTTCTAGGATAATATTAATCAAATTATAAAAAACATATGGAATAGAATTTAAAAAATGCATTAAGTATAAATAAATTCATTTATATAACATCTTGATGTGCATACATGGATATAAAACGTTTTTTGTCCCTCCTGAAAAATTTTGATTTTAACAGATACGAGCTTCCACTTCTCGGGCGTCGATTTGGTAGTTGGCTTAAGGAAGAGTCCTACCCAGCCTTATAAAGGGGTAAGTGAACTCCCCTGAGGTTGACCTAGGTTCAGCACCTCAGGGAGGTAAAAACATTATCATTCAAAAAGATTAATTTGCATTATTCGTTTTTGTGTATGTCAATGAGCTATTAATTTTTACTCAATCTGTATGAACGTTTTCTTTTTCCAAATTAAATTTCCAAGGTTGTCCATGTCAAAGGAGACTATTAATCAATTATATTTTCCAAAAGTAAAAACAATATTAAATCACATAAAAATTATATTAATAAAAGTGTAACACACCTTTTATAAGACACACGTAAGATATATGTAACTATTCTATTTCCCCCCAACAAATGCAATATAACAAATTTTCAATTGCTGTACAAATTATCAATTCAATAATAATCGCAATATTAATTTAATCTAGCTCATTTGTCGTTTATAAAAAAAGACTTACGTTCTTCCATTCTGATAAGTACTGCGTTTGGATCTGATGTGTCCAAGGACGGTTGTGGCGATCCATGCTGGAAAAAAATCATTAAATCAAAATTAACCACAATGTAAATCACATAACTTAGACCATTTGTTGTTAAACTAGCAAATGTTTTAATTGCATTGATAATAACGTTACATTGTTAAGGAGCTTGTTATTATCAAAACACAATTTACCCAGGAACGCTTGTTGGATCAGGAAGTTAGGAGTGTTGTATGTTCATGAACTTTTGTCAGCAGTCTTTATTGGCCATATACATCTTTTAAACGATAAAAGTCCGTAACAGGATTAAGTTATATTATAAATCGATTAATTATAAACACACTTCATTCTAGCTAATAAGTTATTTTCACTCCCCGGAAGTTACACACTCAACCCAGAGTACTCGATTTTCCTCGGGGCGGGTTAATGTACTCTTTTTTTTACATAGTACGTCCCAATGAGATTTTTAAAAATTAAAAGTAAACAAATTATATCACTATAAATTTCAAGCTTATTTAATTTTTTTTTCATTCGCAATCTTTTGTCTTTAAAAATGTTAAAACCGTTTCGATATAAATCCCTGAAATTATCATTAATGATTTGCGAAACGTAAAACGACAAAAAAAAGAATAGGTAGGTAGATAAATACTTTTATTTATAACAAAAGAAAAAAAATCTATTACCAAAAATAAATTTAGAAGTATACACAACCATTTATTAAAATCTTCTTCTCGAGGTTGTTGTTTATAGCATAAAAACATATGAAAATATGGTTACTAAAAAAAATTAATCCAAATAATGAAAAAAGGAGGAATGCGTGATGCGTGGAGCTAGAAAAGATCACAACTAAAGACAAGATCGCCCTCTAATGCCCACCAGGTCATTTATAAATAATTTTCAGAATGAGGGCCAGTCTTCCAAAATGTATTTCCTTCCATTTATAAATGACAATGTTTCTGCTGACGACATTGTCCCAGCGAGTGCCGCCAATTACGATCCAAATAGTTTCAAATTATAGATTTGTGATAATTATATAGATTATTAATCCGTAATAAAATAATTATACTGCGCCTTGGGCGAGAGTATATAACAATATGTTTATTATTCGATAAATTCGGTGTAGTAGAATTAATTGAAATGTTGACTGAAGAATGATCCCTTTTAATAGAAGGTTTACAAGAGTGGCGGTTTCACGTTTGAAAGTCTTATAAATTGTGACCTGTTATTGAACAATATAAAAAAAAGTATAAATTTATTTAACATACGTTTGCCTTATTTGTTAGTTCAGGGTCTGATTATAGGCGGTAGTCAGTCACTAAAAGAAAATATTTGCTTGACCTTCTAATCGACATGGTTTGTCGTTTAAATTGAACGAATCGTTTTGGGATCTGAAAATCAAATTCATGTGATAAAGACTCGAGTTATTGCTTTTGACAATTTCACTTCAGTTAAAAATAATGGTTTGAGAGATTTTTTCCCAACTTCAAGTTTTCACTTATCAAATTTTATGCTGTTCAACATACCTTTTAATTATTTGTATTACATCAATTTTAGAAGGTATGTAGCTCTAATAGATTAAAGATAATTTATGTAC
Source organism: Cimex hemipterus (assembly GCA_039619505.1). Taxonomy (NCBI): domain Eukaryota; kingdom Metazoa; phylum Arthropoda; class Insecta; order Hemiptera; family Cimicidae; genus Cimex; species Cimex hemipterus. The sequence goes on along the minus strand of CM077111.1, from coordinate 21,108,230 downwards.
GACGATTCGGTATTTTTTGTCAAATCTTTTCTAAGAGTCCGGAGAACCACTCGAAGATACCAACCAGGGATGATGACCTGTCTCCCAAATCTCGACTCAGGATACCATGTCCCAGTCAAAACTCACCACCGTTTACCGGATGGAAGATGTCACCGGTCGAATATCGTTGACGCATTGGATCGGGTGGCGGAACTTAAATGGCAAAAATATGAGGAAAGCCGTCACGGAGCTAAACCACCATAAATTTCTCTAGAGCAGTGGGTGGGGTGTGGTGGCAAGAGGAGAAAGAATGCTCGGAGGTCCTCACTTTCCAGTCTGTATTTACGTATACCGTATGCACAGAGTGCGTAATATCTGAATGCGACGGATTCCTCATTGGATGATGGTACTCGAATAGTGCAGGAGAGTGGGAGGTAGATGACCTGCACCAAAACCGGCAAACAAGGGACAAACAACGATCAGTACGGTGCCATAATCATATGGATTTAAAAAAACTAGTAAAAAAATAGTAAAACTGGTAACGAGTTTACCAAATTTATTAAAGTCTACATAATTTAATGTTTTACAGCTACCTTACCCTCTAAAACTGGCCTAATAAACGAAGAAGGAAATATTTTTGTCGTAGTCTTTAAGGAATTAGATGTTGTGGAATCCACTAAGTATTTATTTATTCTAAATCTAAAAGGACTAAAAGATGGAAAGGAGCCAACATTGGTCAACATGGATGCTTCTGATATAGAGTTTCTTCGAGACGTGTCTAGAAATCAGATCCGACATTTCTTTACATGTAAATGCTATATGTAAAACTACATGGATCGACAACTCGAGTTCAAGGAGGATTCATCAAAAAAAGAAGGGGCAGAAAAGTACCAAGGTAAGACTAATCGAGCATCGAATCATAACTTATTGGCTATAACCAGATTTTTTGATTATCCAAAAATATACAGAGCACGGGGATTTTAAAGTACCTACCGAGACTCAACAACTCAAGTCAACTGTGGAGTCAATGACTGTCTAAAAACCGTTCCCCCTTTGGAAGAGATTAGGAAAAAATCCTCATAAGATCGGATAGCCAAACAGCATGTAAAAAGTCATATGAAAACAGTCAGTGAATGCATCAAAAATCTGTAATACCTTGGAAACAGAAAATCTGTTGATCTCGGGCACTAAAACACAAAAGAAATTTGGTCAAACGGAAAAGCACACACTGGCCATAGTTAGTTCTGCAAGACCATATAAAAGTCTTGGGATAACAAAAGCAAACACATAATAGAAAAGGATGAATGTACAGTACTTCTTAGAAAAGGATAGAACTGAACTAACTTGGCAAGTACAATAAGCTATAAAGCTTTATCAATTAAAAACTTTATTACACAATAATAAATTGCACTGAACCCCATACAACAAATGTGCTCTTAGACGCTCAAAGGATTTTGAGTAATAAAATGGCAGACTCACTGGCCAGAGGGAGACCGGATATAGATGCTGAACCTAGCCTTGTGATAACAAAAACAAAAAGAGAAACAAAAGGAGAAATGGATAAGCTCTAGAGGCACTACACCACAAGAGTGCATCAGAACCAGAATGCTGCTATACTTGGTGAACACAAACCCTTACTCCCAGTCTATTTTTTCATCAACATTTAATTCAAATATTAATATTTTTCATTTATTTAGTTTAATTAGATTATCAATATACATAATGCTAATACAAAGTTGCTAACAAGTATCAACAACAAAGTTTCTTCAATAATGATTAATAATGAATTACAAATGCCTTTCCTACTTCACTTAAATAATTATGCGATAATATTTTACAGTATAATTTCTTAGTCATAATTTTAGGAGCCTCATTCGACATTTTAACTTGGAATGCTTTTCTTCTGATTATAAATACAAACAGAGGATATCAACACCTATCTTTTCGTGAAATGTGGTAAAATCGTTTTTCTTTAAAAAAAAAAAAAAAAACTTCAATACTTAAAAATCCTTAATTTTTTGATTACTTTTTAAAAATAAGCTGAACTGATCAAATATTGAAATTTTAATCTTCTCGTGACTAACGCACAGTGATCACTGGTGTTTTATAAATGTATATATATATATATATATATATATATATATATATATATATATATATTTTTTCCCGGGAGAACGATAATTTTTTAAAAACTAAATGTATTGAATATATAGCTAAATTTATTTATAATCTGCCTTTAGAGAGAATTGGGTGTAGAGTAGGGCGTGGGTGTCCCAGGAGGGGGTTGGGCGAGGGCGAGGGTTGAACCTGTATCGAGCGAAGAATCCACGTGGCCAGAGCCCGGGCAACTACCCCCCACCTGTGGCACAGCCACCCCTTCAAACCCTCTCCATGATTCCATCAAGTTCTATGCTCAACATATCTTTTACCAATATACTTTCGCCTTTTCCATTTCCAATGAGGCTCAGGTGTTGCCGGCTCATGCTATCGTCAAATCTGATTTTAATACAGGCATATACTTTTAAAAAAAGGTGAGAAGTGTAGGCTTTTTACCCTGCCCAGGGTTCCAATCACGAGTTATAGCCATTTGATTGAGAATTAAGACCACGATCTGAATAACGGTTTTAATTACTGCAGCAAATAATTTTCTACATCCCTATAATAATATAATAAAGAAAGTTTGTTTGTATGTAAGAGGTAATATAGAAATCTACTGATCCGATTTTTTTTTTTTTTTTTTTTTCAATTCGTTCCTTATCATCGTAGGAATTATTTATTTATTTACAGTTTCCCAATTGCAAATGTAGACAATAAACGTATTAAGGTTATAACTACATACATTTATAAATATTTATAACAAAAAAACAACAACACATAAATAGAATGAATTGAAACAATTTGAATTAAGTACTAAAACCATATGCTTAACAATTATTAATTGTAATTAAATTCAATATTAATGATGTTAATGATGCAAATATTTAATTTTCCAATATTAAAAATTGCTTAAACTGATATTAAATATACCTATATGTTCGAACGAGTTTAAAAAATTTGTTGCTATTGGTATAAAACTGACTTTGGCAAAATTGGTTCTATGGATGATAAGATGGAACATGAAAATTAATTCGGTCTATTAAGGAGTGTAGTAATTTATACAATAATATACACCAATTACAACCAAAGAAATTCTTTGCGTACGGAACAGTGGTCTATTTCACTCATTAATGATGAGTATGGTGTATCTCGGTATTGTCCGATTGTTCTGTGATGTATTAGGCGTAAAAAATTATTTTTGAACCGCTCCCTATGCTGCGTGTTAAGGGTGGATTGAAAGGAAGCCCAAAGGGGTAATAGCCATCTACTATTGGTTTTATAGTGGAAGTGTATACAATTTTAAGCGTATCTGGATCGTGGAAATGTTTAGTAAGACAAGGAATGACAGGCATAGTTTTGTTATGTTATTATTGTTCGTACATGTGACGCGTTGTATGTGGAGGATCGAGATAACAACGCTATTCAAAGCAAAAAAGAAATTTTTTCTTTTTTCGCATTTTATTTTTACTACAAAAGAAAACCCACACAGAGAATTATTGACCAGCGATGATTAATAAATTGAAGATTGGATTCAGGTAATTTTCGAAAATTAAGTACTAGTATTTTTTTTTTTGCTAAGCTTTCGACTTTCATTAATCCTTCCTCGCGGCTGGATGCTTAGTTAAAAAACAAAAATAAAAAATGAAAAAAAACAACTTCTAAATCAAACATATAGAAACAAAAAACAGTAATAACTCGCTAACACTCTCAACAGGACACAACAATTACAAATCTACACAGAAAACACACTTTGAATGAATACAAATACTATGATTATCTAAAATTTCCATATTGTGTATATCATTTTATCCATCCCTTTACAATATTTCATATAATGATGCTAAATTACGAGTAAATCACATATCTTTCGCTAAGGTAGTAAATAATCCGGAAATAAAGAATGCATAAATAATCCCCCCGCTCTCCTCACAAAATCGCAACAAAACTAGCCAATAAAGAAGAAAAAAGCGGACGCAAAATGCGTGATTTTAATTGTCATCAAATGCCCATTGGCAGTAGTAGAACTGCTAGAAAGGGACGGAATTTCATAGTAGTAGCTCATAATTGCCAATTTCCCTTTTTAAATATAGGAGGACCAACTTTGGTTTAATACTTCCTTCAATCAAACAAATCCCAGTTCATATCACATTTTGACCTTCAGAGATGGAGTTTCCAATAGTTAATAGGCTGCGATCCTCTAGGATCATAACACTTGCCTAGTGCCACTATTTAAAGATAAATAATAGTAATCTTGTAAAAAATATAGATCCCTCCAATAAAATATGGGGTGTGTTATCAGGAAACAGCTCATATTATCAGAACAACCGTCTGCCGAACCCGATGAAACGAATCATCCACTCTCAAATGCATTTCAGAACATTTAAAGTTAATTCTAGATGTGGATCAGAGATGTGGTGTCTTATTGTAATATAATTCCCAGCAAAATGAACAGAAGCCAGTATACATCGACGTTCGACGGGACTTAGCCCAAACCAATCAAGAAATCCCCATAAAAAAAATCGTTCAACATACAATAAACTTACTCCTTTAAACCCACGAGGTTTGAGTACTTAAACTACGCTAATCGAAACAATTTGTGCGCAATCAATATGATTTCTACACAAGGACTGGAACAAAACACTTACCCCGAAATCCAGTATCTTAGAGACTTCCTCAACCTTCAGTAGAAAATGAATAAACAAAGACATTAAGGAAGGTGATCTGAATCGACCTTCTAGATAGTGCAAATTTGTTGAGTGTCAGGGATGCGGTCAGAAAGAAGTATTCACGCCAATGTTCCGACTTTTATATTATTATATTAGTTACTTTCCTATATTTATAAAAACAAATTTAGTTACGCTTTTTAATTTTAATTTTATAAATAACTTTATTGAAGGTTTTAACTATTATCGCTTATTGTTTTTCTTTTGTTAGAGGTTTAGAATGTTTTATTGTAAGTGAAATTTTTATGACAATTTAACTTAGCCTTGCTGATTAAGTCGAAAGTTTGGCGAGAAGTTTCAATACTTCTTTGTGACGGCACCCCTATCCTCAATAAATTTATGAAATACATTAAGATCTCGCTGAATGACAGGACAATCCGACTCAAGACGTACAGCATTAAACAGCTTTGAATGATCAGCCAAATAGATATACAGTCCTGATACGCTGGTGACACCATTAAATAAATAAATATATGAAGAATAAACATGGAACAGAGTGAGATCCCTGGGAAACGCAATAGTCAACCTCAATAACCTACGATAGGAAACTATTAAATCTACCTGAAATTGGCCAATTGGGCCGAAAATAATCCTACCAACAAAAGGGATCACGCACACCCGATTGGTTGAGCTTCTTAACGATGATGTTTCCAACATAAACCACGGTTATGAAACGGAATGAAAAAGGCTGTCACGAGCGGGATTCGAACCCACGACATTCGGCTCAACATTCCGCTGCTCCATCCACCGAACGCGACCTCGTCCACAATACTATATGTATAATACATAAGAAGAAGCCTTTATTTATTTACATTACGTACATACACAGAAATTTTACAGTTTGGTTATTTATTTCATTTATAGAGACAGAAAGTCCACTATACCTAAGAATAAACAAATAATAATTGTACATGATTGTAATATGTAAATAAACGTATATTTAGTTAATATTGAAATATGGTACAACGTACGAAAACATACCAATGCTTGCTTCATTCCCTGTTAAAACATATTTGGTAAGCCATTTCATTCTTAGCTCAGCAAACGTACACTGCGCAGTAAAATATAGATATTTTCTATCATTGACCAAACAAATATATTTCATGTTGTGTATGTCATGGGGGAATTTCTTATGAAATCGTTGCTGATTTTTTAAATCCACGTGCAATGAGAGGGTAGGGTAGGACAAGTCAACATTTTCCGTTCGCAAGCAAGCGAATAAGAAATGGACAGCTAGATTATTCCAAGGGTGGTTTTTGAAGTGTTTTTTTGCCGGATGTCAAAGATTACTGAAAAGAGGAAAAATAAATTTTAACGCGTTATTAGATGAAATATAAATAACCACCCGAAAAGCTAGAGTTACGACAACAAATTTCACTTCTGGCAATCTAAGCCAAGGACTTGAATTAGCAAAAGAGTGTAAAAGTACTTCGCAAATAAGAATCCATCGATAGAACGCTCTATACAATTAAAAAGGAATTAATTAGACTGTCTAGGTATATTTTCTATATTAAACTTAAATAATACAGGGCGTTACGTATTTATCGCGTTATACGGGAGTGTGCCCGTATTATAAATAATATAAATATTGTTAATATATGTCGTGATAAGACTATTTTTAAGAAGAAAATCTTTTTAGGAAGACTAACTTGTTTTAAAGATTCATTAGTCAGGAAATGAGATTTAATGACTTTATTAAAATTGTAACTTTGTTTTATATTCAGAACTTACAGTAAAGGAACACAAGATTCAATAATTAATGGGAATTTTTCAGTGTGCCGATTTACGGTGGTTGGGAAGGTTGTGAAATTTGCGGTAACAGGAATAGATTTGATTTTGAATGAAAGGAAACATATTACTTGCGTGTAGTTACGTTCGATACGTGAAATAGATCTTCAAGAATTTTTCGTAGGTTTAACGGTCTGCTAATTGTTAATTTCGTAGGATTAACAGTCCTTAACTTGAAGTTTGGATGCGGTGAATATTTAAATGGCAGAATCTCACAATTCGTAAGCCCATATGTTAACTATGGTATTGTAAAGTAGCTTTTTATTTTTGAGAAGTAAATCGCAACTTTTATCAAGAGGTCGTGCGTGAGCCCTGTATCGTGTAATAACTTCTTGACGTTTCGGTGGTGTGTGAAAGTCAAGTGTTAGTCGATGTACAGTACGAGGTTCCGTACCTTGCCTCAGTTGGGAGGGAGGGAAATATAAATAAAATTATTAAAAAACAACTATTTATACGAAAATCAGCTACAATCCTGTTAAAAGAAAATAACATATAAAGTTTGAAAGCGGAAATTTTCCGTACAATAAAAGTTGCAATATATGTTATGATTTCGTTCTACTGAAAGAAATTCTAGTTTTTTCAATATTATGTTGACAATGATATTTCTGAAAGGGTCAGCGGGTGAGAAGAAAAAGTTAGTTTCTTGTGGAACACTATGTTGACGTCACATTGTTAACACGGTGTAGACCAACCGCTGAGGAAATGACGAAACAAGACTGACAGACAAAACCAGCGAACTTCTTTCTTTTATTATGATAAATGTCAAAAAATACGTCTTAACCTTAATTAGGTGAAAAACTTTGAACTTAAAAGATCACTTCCCCCGTGGAGAACGCCACCCACGTGGATACCACGTACGTATATCTAGACACAGGAAGACCTATGGGGCCGGGAGTACTTTGGAAGGAGAGAAACGAAGAAAAAAAAATTCGAATCCTGATAACATTCTCTACAGGACACTGCAGATTGGATGGGCATCTGAAGAAGATTGGTTACAACCCAACACGGCAAGTGCACATTCTGGAAAGAAGCAGAGAAGGCAACACCTACTAACAAACCGTGGAGCCAACTTCCCCCTGGAGGTTTTGGGATGTAAAACGTACCTCAAGAAAAGATTCAACCACTGAAACCGTGCCTAATCAAGTACCTTAATGAACTAAGGCTCACCGGAAGGCCTTTGCTACAGAACGGTAGAATGTAATAGGTCGTAGTAATTTAAAAAAAAAAACTCCTTTCCCCACCACTTCAAAATTCAACATACATAAACATGAAACAGTAAAAACTCACTGGCACTGAGTGGCGACACGACATGGCACAATTACACAGAAGGCAAACACTTTGAGTGAGTAGAAATACTTTGATAGAATATAAAATATAATGTTTTGCATTGTATAAATTCACTTTTCCATATTCTATATGTATTTTCTACATGTAAACTATGCTTGTAAATCCCAGGCCCTGAAGATGATCTCAATAAAAGATCGAAACGTTGGCGCGATAAAGAAAAGGTTTTTCTAATACCTATATCACACCAGACAACATCTCACGATATTTGAATAATTATTATATGTACGTCTAATAGAACACCTATATCATGGTGTTCGGCTACAATTGTTACAAACTTTGCCAATTCAAAAATTGAAACAATAAGTCTTACTATAGTCCGAATGTCAATAGTTTCTGATTTATTCCCTCTTTTCTGTTTTTTTTTTAAGATTTCACAACCTTGCTTCAAATAAACAATAATAAACTAAAAGATTTGGTACAAATCCGTTGCTTTCACACAGAACAACGTTAAACTTAAAATAAGATGTGATAAATAGTAAACTAGTAAACGTTGGTTATTAAGCTTTTTAGTAACCAGAACTTTGAAAAAAAAAGTTTTTTTTTCGTTTTTAGTTATCTATGTGATATCTTGTTAACGCTACGTTCCAATTTTAAAGCAACGGATCATGTCCGCTGCTGAAAAATTTAACATTAAGTTAAACGTTTGAGTTTAGTGGCTAATATGAGAAAACGGGCTCGTTTGTGGATTGTGGAGGGTGGAGTGCATTCCCAATCAAAATTTTAAAAAGGTTAATAAATCATTCAAAATTTCCTTAGGCGTTTTATTTTTATTAATCTTTCCTTACCAATCCGCCATCCACGGTTTTTTCCTTTCCTTCAGCAATTTTCTTTATCTTTGAAAAAGCAATTAAAAAAACAATTACACCACTAAAAGTACATTAAATGCAGTACGTTTTCTGAAATTTGCTGGTTTCTAGGTTTGGAAATAGTTTAGGGTCACAATAATGTTTTTCAACATTGAAAAAAATTGTTGTCACGTTCTGGCAACTAAAACACTTATTTCACCAACGTTTACAAGTTTAGTATTGATCTCACCTTATTGCAAATTTAACTCTGCTTTCAACGTTGTCAACGGATTTGTCCAAATCCTTTCAGTTTTGGAGTTATCATTGTTTATTTGAAGCAAGGTCGTGAAATTTTAAAACAAAAAAATTAATTAACAAATATATATATCCGTAATTGTTGAGATTAGGACCGTAGTTAATTAGAATTTTTGGTTCCATTTTGACCGTAGAATCGACTGGCAGAATTTGTAACACCAGTAGCCGATCACTGTGTACTTACATCTATGGACTATCGCATAAATTATTTTCTACATCACATTATGATTATTCAATATAATTTCTTAATCCCAATTTAACAAGTGCCGGAGTAATAAAGCTCATGTTGATGTTCTTTCTTTGAGCAATAAGATTTGGGCTGATTTCTAATTTAAGATAAAAAAATATTTTCTTCCAATTTTAATTTTTAACGAGGGATTTATGCGATTTTTTCCACAAGTGCGTATTATGTCGGTAGGTAGGGGCGGTGAATTTGTCGTAATCAAAAACCTTCGTAAATTAAAACGCTTTATGACAGTATGACGCCTGACAGCCGCCTGTCGTATAAAAACATCGAGGGGAATTATAATTATAAACACAACCGGGTCTGATTTGGTTTTGGATTTATGTAAACTCAAATCTGCACATGTATGTACATAACATGTATAGAGTTGAGCCTAATACTTATCGAAGTCCACCAGCAATTCGAGCTTTTGTAAAACAATAAATAGCCGGCAGGTGCACTCTTGAATCAGGTGGGACACATCGACCAACGATTTTCAGGTGAAACCGGGTCTGAAAGGATATGTAGAATCCTAAGGATATCAAATACAAAAATATATTCTTTGTCATATAATAGTCATAGTCCAAAATTTAAATTTCATGTTCAAAATTATAGACGCACTTTGCAAACCAGGATATTTTTTCTAAATAAAGATACATTTCTGAAAGTTCAATCCTTTTGGTATCCATATCATACGGTGTCAAATTTATGACTGCGTTTCTTTAGGGATAAATTATAAATTAATTTCCCTAATCGATAAAGAGAGTAATATTTTGAAAATAAAAAAAAGGTACGAAGAGTCTTATTGTGAAAGATTCGAAATATATCATAATCGGAGGTTTCAGGGTTTTCAAATTGCTGTCGATATTAGATCCTTCCGGTTACGTCGATCAGAAATTCGCCTTCTAAGCCGAAGCATTAAGGTTGTTCTCAATTGATTAATTCTATTCAACAGAATATTTTTAAAAAGATCAACCACAATTAAATAGAGTAATAATGATTACGTATATATTAATAAGACAATCAAAACCATTTAAAAATGACGTTTAATAATTAAGCGTTTTCTGTTTGTTTTTTAAATACTTTATGACAAGGTGGCTAAGCAGCTCCAGGAACGGACAAGGAGGAAGCCCCACGACCCAATGCACACCCATTTACACCAAACATGAACGTACCTGTACCTTGTATTTAATTATTATAGGCAAGATCATCTTACATGTGTATACCGATGCCAAGTCCATATCCCTCCAAATCTGGGGTCCTTATGATTGCCAGATGGGTGCCCCACACAGCAAGAAATTCAATCCACCCCCATACCCAATTGGCTAGAGTAATCTAGATTTTGAGCATATAATTATATCGCAGGAAGATTGTCGGAGTATCTTCTACAAATAACTGTCAAGTCACAGTATGTCTTCTAGCCTTGTCATATTTTTTTAATATACACTCTGTAGTACATGATTTACTGTGACCAATAACGTACAGGTTTTACAAAGAGGAGGCGATTTAGCCATTTGATATCTATCGAGACATAGCAACCACGTTTCAACCAGATCTCTGGATGACCCAAGTAACGATAGTATACGTGAATTTCAAACTTATTTGTACCGGTTCCATAAAGCCCTTCAGACTATTAAGTCCCAACTGTAGTCGATGAAATTCGATGACATGTAGTCCAACGCACAGTGTACAAGTGTCACCTCTATGAAAATGCGAGGGAATCTTTAATAATTTAAAGCTGCTCTTCTGATTAAAAAAGGCACCTTTGAGGCTCTCAAGCCTGTTAGGCGATCTATATTCGATAATGTACCTGATTAGTTTATAAGTTTCTAGTGATAATTAAGTTACTTGCCAGATTTTAACGCCACTGTGAATATTACCGATTGATTACTCTTTACACCCATTTTTTAAAAGTTATTTATTAATATATATACATATATATATACTGATTCGTCAAATTAATAATTGTACCAGCCGAATTAATAATTCCCCTCTCAATTCAATAATCGTTCCATTCAATTTAATAATCCTTTTTCACAAATTAATAATTGACCCAATCAAATTAATAACTGTTCTTTTCAAATTAATAATCCTCAAAATATATATTCCATCGTTCGGGAACTGAAGAGAACAAAGTTCGGACGAATTGAAAATGAGTTCCATTCTCTGTCCTGTTGTCACCAGTTTCTAATTAACATGAGTGACGCAGCCAGCGGTTGGAGAACTGATTCAGACAGCGCAGAGCCTCCCCCAGAACATGTAGGTCGCAATTATAAACAATAAGGTTCTTTAACGTGCGCACCTGGCACATAAGCGTTATCACTCGTTTAGTTTTTCAAGGTAGGAGCGATTCACCTCCGCTCACGATAGATAGCGTGAACACCGGTTCGGTGTGGAAGCCACCACATTCCAATGGGGCTAAAATGCATAGCCTGATATCTATATCTCTATAACTATATCTCTATATAGATCCAGAATGTTGGGTATCCACCAGCGTTGAAACTTCCCGATCCGCTCCGACCGCGGGTTCGTTTAAAGAAGAATTTCTAACCACGCACTAGACTAGAGGAGACTAACTTCGGTACACGAATACAGCTTCTGCTTTAGAGAGTGTGTCCAAGTTCTCAAGGCTACACCATTGTTTTGTGCTTGGAAACCCCCTTGCAACCAAGGGTTACGAAGGGTCTGTTGGAGTTTTCTCGGAGCACCCACTGCACAGTCCCGGGAATTCGATTGATAGAAAAGGACATGCCGAGGCCCAAGCTCACTTTTGCAGGATACACCCAAGCCTCTAACACGATCTACAGCTCATGTTTATAGTGGTACTAATCATTAATGTACGGCTCCTTTGATATCCATCCGCCCCAAGAACAGCTGATGCGAAAGGAAGGTATGACCTCGTTTCCAAAAATAAAAAGTCAATATTTATAAAGGTAATATAAAGAAGAGACACGACATTAATGCATTAATGCGGTTATGAAAGTAAATATAAAACTACAAACTGGATACAGGATCTGTAGGAAGTTCATGAAAAATGACTAATTAAAAAAAAGGACAGGAAAAGGTTCTCAACGTCCAATTCTAACAACCGAAGCTATTGACGCTATAGACGAGATAATTGAAACCAACGGCTAAACTGTGACGCAAATCAAGGAAACACTTTCGGATCGTAGAATAAATATGGGTACTGCTTATTCAGAATCTTTTCTATCCTATGAATAACATTGAAGAAAGCGTCGAGGGAAGTTCAAGCTTCAGGGGATTCTGAGGCAACCGTTTATCTATGGAAGGAGTTTGTACTATGATTTGAGTGTTGGGCACCTGAGACTCCATCTAAGACGGAGCTAAGCAAGATCGCGTGTGGGTATAAGGGCTGTCATCTCCGTGCCAACCGTTCGTGCGCGAAATGCTACTCTTACATTAGCGATGAACAATCAGCAAATAGTTCAAGTTGATGTACTTACAAACAGAAATGCGACAGAGATTTGTCCTGCCGTTTTTTGGAGAGACTTTGCGAACAATTGAAAAGAACAGTTTTAGTTTTATTAGGACTCATACTAATTCGATTGAAACAAATATTAATTTGAGAAAAATGATTATTAAATTTAAAGGGATAATTCGGCTATTAATTAGACGAGTCAATGCTATAGGACAAGTATTCAAAAAAATTACTAGCAAAATTCAGAGAGCCCTGTTAGATTAGGTAAATTAATAATAAGAAAAATATTTGCCTTCACTTGCCTCTCCTTTTAGGGCAAGGCCGAACGAAGGTGTTTATATCTTAAGATCCCCTAAATTTGCATATCATAGGAACTAGTTTAATTACCGAGGTCTGCCTGTATAGGGCCTCTTAGATGCGCGAAGAAGTGATTGATAAAAAAAGAAAGAAGTGAGCCCCATTCTCAGACAAGTCAAGTTCTTCATGTTTTCTTGACAAGGTCCAATGAGCAACATTCTGCTTTATTTCCCTTAGTTTGTTGTTATAGTGGTCCATGCTCTCTGCCATTGCTTCCACGTCGTGTTTTAACTTCATTTGAACAGTTATATCAGCGTGTGAGTTGAAGTATGGACGCCTTGCATCGATAGCCACGTCTGAGACAAAATATCTGCACTTTCTTTCCACAAAGTCCCGCACTGTTCCCGTACCCAGATAAAAAAGGCATTCACATCTATGCATTCTAAAGCACTGAGAGAAATGAGAACATCTTGAACAATGGATTGTTTTTAGAGGGGGTCCTTCATCCAGTCCTAACCATCTACCACTAGATCAGTCAGTTAGACCAAATATACATTTAAATACATAAGAAAATCGATTGTGAAACTAAAGTAATAATAAAGGTAAGGAAAAGGGCAAAACATTTTTCTTTCTCTTCTATTGTTTTAATTTAGTGAACAACGAAATTTTTCCTTATTTAATTTAGTATGGTTGTTATTTAGTTAGTAAATTAATTTTCCCATGAATGTTTAAATTTATTATTAAATATTGAAATTTAGAAATGAAAAATAAGGTCCTGAGATCAAAGGAAACTGAACTGAATGTCAAGGTAAGACAAAGATTAAGTTCTCCGGGCAAACAACATTAATTATAAGCAAAAACACGTTTTTATTCGTCGAACCAGCTTTTTTTTACGTTCTGAAACCAGCCCATGGTATATGCCAACCTAGTTTGTTCAATACGCAAAATTTCTACCAAGTGACTTAGTTTCGGCATTGAATAGTTTAGTTATAATTATCATCTTTTAACATGAATCTAAAAAAGCAATACTAATTTAATAAGCTAACCATAAATTGTGATTGTTGACAAAACTTAATCCGTATTAATTTATGTTGTTTATATATACTAACTAATATATAGTTATGACAAGATTCAACGAAACTATTTCGAAACAACTGTAATAAAAAATCATAAATAAAAGTCCATTCGATTAATCAGATCAATACCCATTAATCAGAATATTCAACTGACAGTAGAAAGTCTTAGGTTTGCATTTTTTTTATCTTTCTCGCATATTAAACCTACTGATTTCTAACTTACCCCAGTGTCCCTACACTTACACAATCATATTCCTCCATAGCATTAGATATTCTTCCAAGTAATTGGGAATATGGCTGTTTAGTTAAGTTAATAAATTACTCGCACATATCACAATTTATTTGCACTACCCCAGAGTACTTGACATCCTCGTACTCGATATGCCCTATTTTCCCGAAAACAACTATTGACAATCGTTATGCTATCGCCTCGCTAACTTTTCCCTTCTCAGTTTTATTTTCGATTCTGCGAGCTCTTAAAATGTGGGTTCTAACAAAAATTTAATCTAACATACACCTAACTCGTATTTACCGAACGTTTTTTTTAAATTTTTTATAACTTTCCTTTAAGGAAATCTAACTTATGGCCTTATGTTAATCATATTAGCCAACGGTTTACCAAACGTTAAGAATACATCTTTGGTCAACCACCATTGCCACACCACCAACCTCGTTGAAATAGTTCTGTTAAAATAATCATCCTTACGAGCATGTAAACCGGTACGGAAACAAAAATAACTTTTAACCATTTTTTGAACTTAAAGCTTGCCTGCTAAGTCAAAATCTTAACAGTCCGACGACGTGACATTAATCACACATTAAGAGCTTTCTATTGAACAAGTTAACACGTTTATTTTTCTGAATGAAAATAATTGATAGTGTTATGTACTTTTGTTGATATTATGTGTTTTAACCCGAGTTATCTGTATCGTATGAATCACCTTGATTGTAGAAGAAATAATTTTTTCAAATATATAACATATATATAACAAATGCAAAGCTAAGAAAGAGAGGGCTGGTGGTGACCGTTGTAGTTTGCCGGTTAAAACAAACACACACACACATACAAGTATATTTTGCCGGCAAACTACAGTGGTCATCACCAGCTCTCCCTCTCTTTCTAAGCTTTACATTTGTTTTCTTGTCTTTCTCACATTTCGAACTTACTCATTTCTTTTACTCTTTCTCTAGCCACTGTTATGATGTATCATTATAAAGCAGTAACCGCCTTTCCAGTTGTGGTTAAAATTACACAAATAACAAACAAAATTTAAAAAAACTACATAAAACATTTTAGACTAGTTAGACTCACACTACCCAAGTGCACTCGATATTCTTTGAGGAAATTCCCCTCTATTCACGCTAATAAATTACATTCAGATTACTCCAGAGCAGATGATATTCATCGAGGTGATTGAGGATTTACGCAAATAAATACGTTCCAATAAATTACGCGTATCACATACAAGAATGTACAAAGATCTGTACACAAGCCTTACAATTGAAGATATTTATGAACCTGAGATATTCATCAGAGAACTGTGCCTGCTGTTGTGCCTCAATTGTACCACGCATAGGTGCTTCGGGATGTCGTAGTTCGTTGTTTGCAGACTCATTGTAGTATGTTATTATGTTCTTTACAGTGAGCAACTCTCCACACAATAGGGATCCAGGTGTTCTCATGCCAATTAGAAGATACCCCTGGATGATCTTGGGATGACCTATGCCTACCCCGGTAAGAAAAAAAAAGGTTTTGCTCTTCTAGGCTCCGTAGGCCAAGGTCTTACATTCATTTGCACAATTTAGATGTGTTACTTTCATTCCAACACATTCTCTATTCAATTTATAGCATTAGCGATCGTTCTTTGAAACTCCACCGAAGGCTGGGATCGTGTGGCCTCGTCAGGGCTAACTTCAGTGCTTTATCTGCTCATTCGTTGGAAATAATGGAACTAACGGCAGGATGACCTTTTCCCACTGGCATTGATCCCTTTCAGTTGTTTATACATTTTTCTTATCAATGGGTCTACGGATTCTCTTTTCCTGACTTCCCGCATCGCATTTAGAGAGTATGTGCATGTTATGAATGTATTTCTTGTTTTCTATCGACAATTCCTGGCGCGTGGGATATGGCTTTCAATTCTTTGTGGGCGGTTAAGTTAATTGTTTCCTTGTAAATGTTTGTTTTTTGGTGCAAATCTTTTTCACTAAAGGTCGGTTGGATTTTTAATAGGAAAGCTTTTATTTTTAATCCTATTTCATTCACAAATATCGCCCAGGCAACTTTATTTCTTTCGCCATCAACTCTTATTACAACTTCACTAACTTATATAATTTTGTTATATGATAGATATAATGTAAATTATATTACACATGTTTTCTAAATTCATAACAAAGAAAACAAAAGGGCACGTCTACGCATACTTGTATCTCCATTTTTTAATGTAGAAATAAAACTGAAATAAGATAAATTAAGGTAAATATACAACCAAATGTAGAATATTGTAAAAACCAGTGATCCGTGAGATCCCCTCAACCTATATAACATGGGGTTCTTGCTGAACGGTGTAAATCTTCATCCGTCGAACTTCTTTTGACTCCAAAGAACTCGGACCTTTTGCAAGTTGCCTCAAGTTTATTTCCATTCCTTTTTGCTTCGCCTAATTCAATTATTATAACATATAATGATCAGATTTTCACACGATTATATCAACTACACTGAAGAGAAAACTGAGATTACAAACATTCGCATGTTGTTAGTTTTATTGGGTTGTCCGGAAAATAATGCAGGATTTTGGTATTAAACAAAAAAAAAGAAACTAGTTACTTTAAAGCAATGTTCTTTAATCAAAATAATTTCCCATACTCTCAATACATTTCTCCCAACGTGTTGGTAACTTATTAATTCCGTCTGAGTAGAATTCAGAATTTTTAGAATTGATAAAGTCAATAAATGCATTTTCCAGTTCCGTTTGATTTTTGAATATTATGTGTTGTAAGTAGTGGTCCAGGTGTCTAAAAAAATGGTAGTCAGTAGGCGAGAGGTCCGGAGAGTAGGGTGGGTGAGGCAAAGTTTCATAGCCAAGCTCCAATAATTTTTGTGACGTTACACGTGACACATGTGGTCGAGCTTTGTCATGCAACAAAATGGGCCCTTTCCGATTGACCAAAGAGGGCTTCATTACTGCCAATTTCTGATGCATGGTATTAATTTGGTTACAGTATGATTCAGCATTGATGGTTTCGCCAGGATTTAAGAAGCTGTAGTGTATTAAACCAAATGAAGCCCACCATACCGTAACCATTACCTTTTTTTGATGAGTTGGGGGCCAACACAATCGCCTTGAGGTGGTCAGCGACGGTCGTTTTACTGACTTTGAGTTGCTCTGCAAGTTCTGGAACAGTTGTTTTGGGGTTTTCTTCCACCACTGATCGCAGAACATCATCATTAAGAGAGGAAGGCCTTCCACGACCTTCTTCATCTTCAAGGCTGAAATCTCCCTCCCGAAATTTTTTAAACCACCTTTGCACAGTGCACTCATTAACACAACCCTCGCCCCAGACTTGGTTAATGTTTCTAGCCGTTTGGGCTCCGCTTCGGCCGAGTTTAAACTCGTAAAAGAAAATCGTACGAAATTCTCGCTTTGACATTATAAGGATGACTGAATTATTTCCGAGTAGCGGAATGGTACAGAGGTAAACAAACAATATCATTTGGAAGAGGATTAATAAGTGTTGACATTCATACAAATGAGTAATCCTGTAAACGTAAACAGAATATTTTATATAGATTTTTTTTAATGAAAACTTAAAATCCTGCATTATTTTCCGGACAACCCAATATTAAATTTATGAAGTTACGATTGCGTACTGAGCATATTTGCAGAGGTTTACACAATGGTCCGATGAACCAATAATAGCATTTTACTTTTCAATCTAGTTACAATAGTGATACTGGTGGTTTTAATGAATATCAGCGTTGAGTTTACTGAGAACGAGATAACCACACTTCCATATCAACATTTCTCAAATGCTTTGAGAGACAAAAAGTGGCACCATTAATATTTTTAATTGCTACTTAGATAATCTTCCATTGGCTATCTTACAGCAATATAATATCCAATTTTGGTTCGTTTTAAAGGATGAGAAGTAAAAACAAAGCAATTGGATAAATAAATATTTGAACAGTCTCTTATTTGTTGTTGATTTTTCTGTAAAAGCTTCTTTCTAATGTTTCTAATGGCGGTTTGATTTTTTAAAGTTTCCAATTTGTTTCAGTAATGGTTTTACGTGATATGGATTCAGCTGGAATCATAAGACATTCGTATATGGCCAGGGTGCTTAATATTCCAAGAACAAAGGGTCTTCCATTGCTAGGAGATACTGTAGATGATTCAAGAAGGCATAGATCAGGTCGCCATCGTGTCACATCTCAGAGAGATGGCCGAATTTTATTGTTGACATTCCACCGCTGCCGATATCATACAACGACTACAACAGGTTGGAAATATTAATGTCAGTTTAAGAACCATAAAGCTAAGACTTCAGAAACAGGATTACGTGTGAGAAGGGCTACCAGTGGCTCAGAACAGCTCTGTTAAGTTTCGCAATAAATCACATCAATTGGTCTGAGCTAGATTAAACTAATATCTTGTTTTTGGATGAGTCAAGGTTGTGTTTGAAGCCTTTTGGCGGCCGAGAGAGGGTTCAGAGAAGAACAGGAGAGCGATATAATACGCAGAAGCTAGGAGCTAAAGTAGACGTCTCTAGGACGACACAATTGATCTTCATCAAGGGTTCCCTAATGGATGCGTGATACATTTAAGACGTTTTATCATAAGGAGTTTATTTTGATGCATGACGATGCGAGCCACCAAACAGGATCGTTGGTGACTACTTGGAACGAGCTTCTATTTAATGTTCGGTGTAGCAGCATACAGTCCAAACTTGCGAGAGTAAAAGTTATGCCGGACAATTTGCAGGAATAAGAATGGTGCGGTTGGAGAAGTAGGAAAGTATTCCACATTTCCTGTGCACATTCAAAATCTCATAAAGATTCATTCATCTTTATTTAGTTATATCTTATATTTTTCTTTAAAAGTTTCCAGTAAACAAACAAAAATTGCACAAAAACGATTGCAAATATGTATTTACTAAAAAACGAAGGTGGTCATTTTTTTTGCCTCTTATTGCATGTACAAAGAATGGAGTAGTGGAGGTACATTCGTTAAATCACACCTTGTCTCTGATAGCATATATTTTGAAACAATTAAATATAACTTTATCACGAACATTTCGACAGCTTGTTCGTTTGACCTTTACAATAACGTTTATAGAAGCATATTAGCCTAATTGGCAAGTTAGTAAACACACTGTTGATCTCTACTATAACAGATAGTTTCCACTCAAAGTTTGAAGGTGTTACAAATACGTGTTGTAATTCACGTTTTTCACAGCTGAGCTACATCAAAAAACAGCTTCTCAAGGAATGTCGCGTTAGAGGAGGATTGGCGAGTTTACTCTTACAATTCATGCCTATTTGAAACTGTTTCATCTGATGATGAGAGTTTATGAATGAAAATTGAAATCGGAATCCGGCGTGAGAATTATATTTTAAAGTAGTTGGACAACATACTCACCCCATTTTTATTAATTCTATTGTTGATCTGCTGTATGGTGTTTGATGATTGACCTAGGCCGTTATCGCTATTTGCTCTGGGTGATCTTTGTCATGTACTTCTTTCTATGTTGACCCAGAACAAACAACGAGACGTTGGCCGCCAAAGTTGACAAATATCGATTACAAACAAACAGCGAGAATGAGCGGACCCATTGATAATAAATAACGACCAAACGGTTTGCCACGTCTACTAATTTTGTAAACTAAAAATAAATGAGAACAAATTTATAGTAAAAAGAAATAAAAAATGTTATAATTAGATAATTGTATGTGGTTAAAAATTGGGGTACTGATTTGTATGTTTCTTTTCTTTTTTCAGATTTGGGGGTTGATTAAGGATTCTAAAAATCCTTTCCTCCAATGTGAGCTATCAAATATATTGTGGAGCGCCTATAAAATATACCCATATCTTGGAAAATGCACTCTTCCTTTAAAAACTAAGAACTTGGTGCCTCTCTTTGCTCACCTTTTTTGGTATAAAAATTGCCTTACCGAAATGGCTGTACCTTAACCGGGCGCTTGACATTCGCAACGAATACTTGGTGTTTTTGTCCTATGTTTGAGTTCTTCTTTCTCATGTCATTTTCTAATTCGAACTTGAGCGCACATTCAGTCCACAGGTCTCAAGGGTGAGAGAGAGCAGCAGCATAGTTGGTCAGCTAGTTTATTCCCCTCAGGCCCGGGCATGCACTTTAAGGTAATCTTGTTGTGCTTTCCAAGTGACATTAGGCACTAACAGACACACAACTTAGAGCCTTTAAGAGTCTTCAATCTCTGACGACATGTTAGGTTTTTTATAACCCGACAGACTTATTTCTAATTTGGAAACATTTCCAGCGTATTATGAGACTGGCTTTCTGATAGTATGTAAATCTGTGCACCTTTCATATTTTCCTTTACTATTCTTATCCCGTGCATAGAATTTGATTGGGTTAGTCCTAGGGACTTTGCTAGCGCATAGCTCGGCCCTTTTACCCTTAAACCTACCCTCTATTCTACCTTAGATCCAGATCCCTCTGTGTACAATATTAGGATCTTTCCTGAAACTTGATTTGAACTTTTTGTGAAAATGATTAAAATACTTCATTTTGTTTACAAAGTTTTCTAGAAGAAAGTACATTCAGTCTCCTACTGCACCTTTTCGGTTTGTTATGAACCCGACAGGCTTATTTCTAGTTTTATAAACATTTCTATCTTAGTCTGTTGTAAGTTCCCCAAACGCTTGTTTATTAATTATATCGACGGTCGTTTTATTTCCTTTCTTGAATAGGGCTTTTCGCTTTATGTGGATGTGTCCAGTTTGTACATCAAAATTGTAAGTCGAAGAAGAAATTCGTACTAGCCTAGAAAGGCGAACTTTTATTGGCACTTTAAACTTTATTATGGATCGATCCTATTATAAGTTCCTGGAGTTTGTGAACCCCTCCCACGACACCCTCCTTTAGTCACTCTCTACACTTGTAAACGGATTATGAACTCCCACTACCTTCGCACTTAATCTATACCTCAAACCCAAGCCCCAGCCACGCGCACACCTCCTCAGGTTAAAGTTAATCGGCTTCTGACCTAAATAAACTTGCACCAGCTCAGGCCAACCCGCAAACAGCATCATCGGTCACGCTCACGCCACACAAGTTTCAGCCAAACCATGCGATAATAGAACGCGTCTAACTCTAACTTAAGCCATCCGTTTCATCCGTCAAATGCTACGTTTCAACACAGCACAATCGATTAATGTCTTACGGGAAGTGAAATCCTTTCGAGTTAAACACAAATTATAAGCATTTTCAAAGTATATACATATTATTATTACAAAATTCTAGCTTTTTTTAAAATTTAATAAGGAAATCACGATAAGAGTTTTTGATGAATAACGTCTAAAGTAATATATGTCCTGTGAGAATGTGATATCTCAATGGGAGAAAACAATTTTATATGTCTTCTAACAATCCTCTTTCTCTTGAAGATGATAACATCCTTTAAATATTAAGATGATAAGTCATAAAATAAGTTACTAAACAAGAATCGTATGTTCAGCAATATGAACTGACGAAAAGTTCAATATTACGAAAATTAGATAATAATATTAACAATAGTCTTTATTTATTCAGTATAATATAATTACGTTATTAACAAGAAATTAATAGTAGATTTCTGACCAATTAATAGTCATAGTCTATATTCATAGGACAAATATGCAGCGTGCATTTATTGTCGGGGGTTATGTATAATTTGATTAAGTTTTTAAGTGGTAACACTATTCAATGGTGATGATAATGACGAAGGATACTAGGAACTGGAGGTTTTGTTTCCCAAGCCCTGCAGCCTTCTGGCTTATTGTATTTTTCAAGTTGCTTAGTTCATTGCAATCTACTCGATTCTTCTTGAAGAAGTACTACGTCATTGACTGTCCTATCATCCTTCTCTATTCTGTGTTTGTTTGTTGTTGTTTTTTATTATCACAAGAGCAGGTTCAGTGCCTACATGACTTCGCAGATCCTCCTCTGGCCAATATGTCTTATTTGCTACCCACAATTCCTTACTCTGGTGATTGTTTACTCCCAAGTTTTGAGATTTTGGATGGATTCGCAGACTAGTTTTGATTTGAATTTATTGCATGTTGATGCTTTAATAGCCATTCGGCTATCCGATCCTGTGAGGGTTGTTTTTGTCATTGTAACCTCTTTTAAGATTTGTACTTGTGTACTTTGCTGGTATCGATTGCGTCTTCAATTTCCTGTGCATAACTATCTTTAAATATATGATTCTATTTCAAGGGGAAAATTGTACAAAGGCTACTAATTTGTTCTCGTTGGTTTCTTAAATAAAATAAATAAAAATCAGTGAGACATTTGTTATGTTGAAAGCTGTTACTCAAGTTTTTCACGTATCCCAAAGTACAATAGTCTTAAATAATTTCGAACCTTGTTTCGTCTTTGGTATGAATATTCAAACAGCTCTTTTCACTTGAATCTCTCATAAGACGTAAAAGCAACTGAACCGACGCTATTGACTAATTGAACGTCTACTTGATAACAAAGACCATCGATAACACCATGTTGAAACCTATAGGGACGTACGCCATTTGACTACGGGGTTCAACCAATCCTTCCAACCTCAATCGAATCCAAACCTTTCAATCACGCATACCAAGATCTATTGTTTTATGTCTAAAGCAGCAAACGCAATGACTTGAACATCCCATTTATTAAAGACATTGCGAATTCTAGAATCACACAAATATTTCGCCAAAACCTTCAATCACAATATATTAAACCATCCCCAAACCTTTTTCGCAATCACTTCTTAACAATAATCCAATACTTTCAAGTTTGCAGAAAGGGAATAAAAGAGATTTTTTATAAATAACTAATGTTACTGATTGAACTAAGCGCAGATTGCGGCATAATGAATAATTACAAAGATAAACTTTAAAAAAATTATTATGAATTTTCCCAGCACTTTGTTTTGCGTATATTAATTTAATTTGTTCAAAACTTATTAGTTGTTAATGTTTCCACCTGTTTTTAACTAGTCTGACCACCAATTGAATCAACAACTTAAGAAAGAAAATAAAGATACAACTACAATATAGTAACAAAAAGGGAGCATTGAATATAATTTTAAAAAGTGCTTTAATAACGAAAACATTTTTTTTCAGAACACTAAGACCAGACAAATTAATATATGCGAATTATAAAATACGAGAAAATGCATGATGAAACTTATCCTATTAATTAACCAATTGATATTTCTAATACGATGTAAAAAAACATGTCTTTCCTAATAAATTTTTAAGAGAAACCTAAAAATCTAAATCTTACCAACTTCAGCACACAACAAATTGAATAAATATAACTTAAATAAAAAATATTTAAAACATTATGCGTTTACGCGGGATGAATTTTGTCACTTTTCAAATGGTGACTGTTTATTTCAGCAATACACACATAAATTCATATTTCTAAATGTTATAAATAATTTCTTACGAAGAAATAATTGTGGTGGGGTGAACATGTCGATACACTCTCACTAAAAGATGGACACATGAACTGTTTTTAGCAACGATTTATATTTCGAGCATTAAATGTTCATCATCAGGTTAACACCACAAAGGAAGAATAGAACTGTTTATACATTCCATTCGATCTGATTGATACAGGCAACCATAAATCTAAATTAAATTTATTTATAGCCCTATGTGTAGAAAGAAATAATTCAGCAAGATCACTTGTATATCAACGATTTTCTTTTCCAAACAGTTTGTTATTCCGGGGTTAGCTTAATTGTTAAAAAAAATTCTAATTAAAAATATCCATTTTGTTTTTATGCTAACAAGACCTCGGAATGCAATGAGCAAGAATATAAATCTTTGTTCAAGTCGTTCTTTAACAATCGGCAGACTAACGACATTAGTTAGTCGTTTAGCTTAAGTTTGCACAAGAAAATACAAGTTCATAACTTTTAGTGCCAACATTTTAATATTTATCTTTATTATAGCTTTCTGTACAAAAATTTACACATTTAATATTTGATTTGTAATGATCAATAAGATTTGGCAGAAACCAGTCAGATCACGGTTATCAGGGAGGGAGAAAGAGCCGGCCATTGCTGGAACTAGTGTTTAGGGTTGGTCGTAGTCTTAGGTTGATGTTTGGGGTTGTGTTAGGAGGTCACTGACCTTCAGGCGCGTGGAGGATTGTTAGGGTGGAACAATGAAGAGAGGCCTAGAGCTAGTGGTGTGGAAGGAGAGCTTGGAGTGGAAGTTGTGGAATCGTGTTTGGGTATGCCAGTCGCGAATGAGGTCTTTGTGAAGATGCGATGTAGGACTGAACTGGCTGAACTCCTTAGCTCGACTCCCTACGTTAAATCGTCTAATTAATGTCTTGTATATTGTTTATAACCCAAAGTGGCGGATTTGGTTCCATTGGGAGATTACCGTATCTACACGTGCACTGGAGAGCAGGTTCTCAATCTAAGTTTGAACGGCACCTACCGGCTCTTTTGTTCATCTAGCTTGATGCGTCATCGAGTGCACCAGTCAGTAATGAGGGTTGATTGTGCTGCAAGACTAGGACAGAATATGAAATAGATGTGTGGAGGAGTGTAATCCGCGAAGGGGCATGAGTGGGTATAAAGAATTAAGGGATTTCTTAGCCCATGTGCACCAATTTTTAATAATCAATGTCGATCTCTCTTAATTTCTACTACAGTTAAATAATATGACCATTCAATAAGAACAAAAAAAAAAACAATTAATGAGTACTCAATGTCGGCGATTTATTTCAAATGTGTGTTTTGTCAAAGGTACGGAACTATTTTTACATCGTTCAGATTTTGTTCATTACAATTTTATTACCTATTAATTTTTTTGTTCACTTAAGTCGACAGATCCGGCACCCATGCGCATGTTTAAATTGGGCCAACAAGGAATTAAGAGAGAATAATGGGTGAATGATCATTAAGGCAATTCTGGTTTCCTCGTTGATATGGTTTTATCCTGTCAAAAACAAACAATTACACGGGCATCATTCATGATACTGCGTAAAACTTTTTCTAGTATCCATCCAGTCGCAGAAACAAGACGGACGAATGAATTAACAACGCCAGTATAAGCCCACAATCACACACGTATATCATACACCAAGAGATTTTCGATTTCAAAATGCCAGTTGTACTTTCTAGTTTGGAAACTAATTTAACTACATCTAAAATCGGACTCATTAATTCAGAAAACAACGCAGTGCCACTGTGCGTACATTGGAAACATCAATATAGAAATAAATTCGCACTATTTTAATTCACTTGGCAGCAGTGAGATATTTACTGATCATACACGGCCTGTCCTTGGTCAAGCAAACGTCCGTTTTAGATCTCCAACAATCCAGACATAATTTTATATAAGTTGATTCGATTTTAATTTTGCGACAGAAAGAACGAAATTTTCCCAACAAGAAACAGTAATGAAATAATTTCACCACGTGATTTTGGGAAAGAAGAATAAGGAAAAACAATTATTGGCAATTTAGAAATTACACTATCATGATCACTTCAATGAACCAAACCAAAATTTTCAATGTGTAAAAGCGACTGCAAATTTTTAACTTAAATTATTTTAACTTCAAGTTTTATTCGTGCCATACGTTTGCTTTGAAGAACAGCGATGTGTCAGATATAGAAAATACAGAGGGAAAATTGATATTTCGAAAGCCAACTGTAACAACATCACCGGGTTATGCTACTTTTCTAAACTATGTTATATTTTCAATCTAAACCGCGATCGATTTTTTGTTCCTAAAGTGACGAACAAACAAATTAATTTAAAAATGCACGGGGAGAGGTCCAGGATTGTAAGGCGATGTTACATCGGAGATAGGTCCTTGCCAGAGAGGAAATTGGATAATTCACCCATCCCATTGTCTAGTAGGCACTCAGTTGCAATTAGTTCTAGGTCTGCTATTTGTAGGTGTCGCTTCCTTATTTCCTCAGGCCGCAATCCCGAATTCATCAATTTCCACCCGGCGAATCAATTTATTGAGCCACTTTTTAAAATCCAGTCGAAAGCACACTCAACACACATTCACGGACAAAACGAAATAAATGACAGAATAGGAAATTTTCTTGAATCATTTATGTCTGTTTAATATACCGCATCGGCTTTTGAGGAATTATTGCAAAGCCAAAGGATAAAACGGTACTCTTGACCGAATAGAAAGGTTAATACAACAAATTTGACATTGCAACAATTTGTTTATCCTTTTTTGTTTTTGTCTATAATTGGTACTAGATTAATTAGACAGGACGAAATTAAATTATAGTTGGCAATCTACTCTGCCAACTACCCTAGAGACTCTGCCCATTCATTTCTTCCATTTTCTTTCATATTTTTTCTTCATATATATTTATTTATTATTTCCTTTGTTTTATATTCCCATATGCATATATACATACATTTACGATATATGACATCATTTAATAATAACTTATGGTTCTAATTTTGAAATAAAAAGTAATAATAAATAAATAGTCGAAAAATATAAAATATAAATATTCGATTTACGGATGACAAGTTAGTGTTGTACAATGCCAAAAATTATAAATTACCATAGAACTGCCACTGGGCAGGGTGACCTACTTCAAATTATTATTTATATAACACGCTATTTCAATGCGTATTTAAATACGCTAGTAGTACTTAGTTGTTATTCTCGGTTTAACTAATATTATTAACGTTATAAAAGAATTCAGATTTATGAAAGATTGAGACAAAATTTAGGATAATTTTTTCTTATCTTTTTAAAATGGCGAAAACAATCGTGAATTGTAGATAAGTACTTAATCAAAATTCATTAAAGTTGAGTTTAAAATATTAGAAGAGTGAAGGGTATTTGTGACTCGGTTCAAGAGTGATAAGCAGAAGTAAAACAATGTGTACTATATTTAACACAAAAAATGTCTAAGGTACTTATCTATGCCAATATAAACTTGACCTGCGTGAAGTAGGCAAACAATTAACGTTTGACTGCCTTTGACAAATCAAGAATAAATAGATGAATCACACTCCTAGTACCTGGCAGAAGGGGTTAACCGATCGATTTCGGAGTTTTCAGCACTTTTTTGTTTTATAAAAATAACATATGAACTAAATGTTATATGTATAAGGTTATTATTAGTTAGAATCTATTTGAAAATTTGTTAGATTAAGCCGGTGGTGGTAGGTGAGTTCGAGGATTTACATGTTAAAGGGAGATTAGGGAAATCGTTTTATGCATATGCGATACAGGCAAGCAACCGGAAAACAATAACTTAAAATGCCTAAATATAGATTTGTAAAGGACTTTAAATTTAACAGCTTTCTTTATTATATCTAGAAAACACACACAAACCAATCAGGATTTTATATCGACTGAATTCAAAGTCGTCTTACACTCATTCAAAAGGTGGTTCTCTAGTTTATAAATAGTTTTAATTTTGCATTACATTTCCACTAAATAGGTGATACGGAAGGTGAATCACATCGCGACATTTCTGTGTGAGTCTGGCAAAGATATTTTCGCCCTTTTTGTAAACATTCATCATTATAATAATAATAGTTTATTGCACACAAGAAGAGAGAAAAAAATTACATATAATTCAAACAAGAAAATAAACTTAATACGGCAAGGTAACCGTCTGCCGGTCATCACCATAAGGTGCTACTTAATATTTAATCCAAACCTAATACCCTTAAACTTCCACACGCGCATGCATCCATTGCCCATACTACCGAATCGATGTCGATTTTCCATGCATAATTTCTCTGCTAACGTTCCAAACAAACAGCAAGAAGGCAGGTATTAAGGTAATTACTACTTAGGATCAACCTCTATAAAATTTCAGAAAACAAACAATAAGAAATTAATTTAGACATAGGTCAGGCGGAAATTTAAATTTCCATCTGATCTGATAACAAATCCTCCTTTCAAGGTATCGAACTTAAGACTCATAAAATTGTCATAAATGTATAAGAAATGTTTAAACTACAAAAAGTGTACGTTATATGTACACATTCTAGTTTATTTTCAGCAATATTATTTGTACATACATGTTGTGAATGGCAAGGGATTAAGTGGAAACGATATCTACTCCGATCGAGACAATTTTCAATTTCAGTCATTATAATGCGGTCATCTTTACCTCACTGTTTGTCACAATTTACCACCGGTTAACTTTTTATAATGACCGTCTAAACTAAGCAAAATAAATGAAATTAAGGCCTTACATCGCAATGAGTCGGTCAATAACAGATTCAGGTGAATTTATGTCGATATTTTTGTTATTAATACGTTGTGCTGTGCATAGCCATACACAGCGCGATATTACTATAATTGATTCGATTGGTCCAGACGTTTAACTTTTTTGCCATTTCATAAAATATTCAACATGACACTTGGTGCAAAAACAATAAGTCGAGTGTGTGTGTGTGTGTGTGTGTGAGAGAGAGAGAGAGAGAGAGAGAGAGAGATAGAGAGAGAGAGAGAGAGAGAGAGATAGAGAGAGAGAGAGAGAGAGAGATAGATAGAGAGAGAGAGAGAGAGTGAGAGAGAGATTTTGAATCTCTTTTGCTTTAAATGCATGTATTATTTCATTTATACAACAAAAGTATGTTGTAATTGATTGTTAATGTTACATTCACTAATCCACCACCAGCAGTGTTATGAGTTTTTGCCCAGATTTGTACTTACATGGCGTTCGATATTTGTGTAATAACTCTCGTGGGATCCCCTCCTCGACGGAGCGATGCACATAAGTCTTCTGAAGACAGTTCCCAGTGCCGCACAAAGTCCGCAATGGGATTGCATACCTGAACGTAGTGCTATTGCTGGGCGCACAGGCACTATACTGGCACTGGCACTAAGTATGCACGCTCTAACGACACGGTTCTGACCCGCGCCTAACGCAGCGCCACTTGATAACAACCCCTTCCCTAGGTTCGATCAATATCCCCTTTACACGGTATCTTTGCTCGGTACGGCCACTTTTAAATCGTCGTGAACCCCAGGACCGATAGGCGCCCCCCGGGATAGCTCATTTTTATTGAAATTCGCCGGCCGAGGATTAACTAATTACCGACGCATTTCTGCGTGCACCTCTTCGCCGACTGTCGTTTCCAATTAAAAAGGGGACGCGTTTTAAACTTTTATTCTAGCCATCTCATTCGCCCCTTATTGAAAAGCCCTACGAGATCAAGAGGATCGGTGTCGATCAACACCATTGCAATTGAATTTTTCCCTTTAAAATTTACCGTTTAGTTTTTTTTTTTAAATCAATATGTAAACAAGGGTTTAGGCGGTCTCATCTCCCAGGCGAGTAGCTAGTACGTTAGAGCGGCGACGATCCACTGCGGACCTGAAAAATAAAACAATATAAAACATTGGGCTTCCCAAATCAAGCAGTGCCCAATTTAATACACTCAGAAATAAAAACTACCAACATTTTAATGTAAAAATGTATTAAACAATTTAGGCAAGAGCAAAACTACATGTTTGTCACTTGCAAACCTCAAGGAAACAGTTCAACATGTTTTAATATTTTTTAACGAGATGACGGAAAGCTCTAACAACACCCATTAACCTGCATGAAGACAAAATTTTCATGCCTTAAAGAAAGATTACTTTATTTTAAAAAATTGAGCAGAGCTGATCATCATGAGCATTCAAGTAGCGACCTCGTGGCCAATAACGATTTGCTAGTTATGTAGTTGCACGCCTGCCTAAGGCAGTTTCGAGGTTATGATGTTATTGTCCACTGACCATCCCAAAACAGGCTTGCGACTACGAGAAAGTATTGAACTTCCAATACAGCCACTGTAGGTTAGAAATGTTTATCACTAATTTGGGAGTTGTTATAAAGATACCATTGCTTTAAAAGTGGACAACTACTATAAGACTTATGTAAAAAGACTAATGTAAATTAAACTTAAAAAGTAAATATATAAAAGCGGTTCTTGGCTCCATATTTAACCACCAGCAGTACAGACTAACAACTAACAACTAACTAACAACTGCACTCTTCTATTATGGTGCACAACGAACAACATAGGTTAACTAACATTATCACCCCCCCCCAAACAGTGATGATAATATTCTGATGCAAATTTTATTATGCAATTTAAACCTTGCTATGAACTATATTTAATATTTTGTAAAAACGCCTTACCATTAAACTAGTTGCAAACTTAATTACATTTATCAAATTTGGACACGCAGTTTAGAAAAGTAAACAAGAAAACCCATTGATTTTAATAATACACATTGCTTAGCACGATTTATTTTTATTTTATTTATTTTTTAAACAGAGAATTCCCAACACAAAAAAATACGACTTAATCATTGCAGCAACACAGTTCCTAATTGAACTTTTTAAAACTAACACCTAAGAAAAACAATTTCTACAAGTTAGGTAATAATTTACCACTAATTACTTTTTCTCTAAAAATCCATCATGATGGAGCGTCCAAAGATGCGGGGCGGTAAAATTGCAAAAAATGGACGAATTGGCTTTTCACCTTGCCGCAGTCTTCGCGAATGGCACATGCCTTCGGGGAAGAGAGATGGAAAGAAGGAAATGAGTTCCTCACACTCGCCAAATAAAAAAATCCACCCTTAATCACACCCACTGGGTTTCATGTAGACATTTCAACGGAAAAAATATATAATCTTTATTGAAAAAATTGCTATAGGTGAGGCCAATTGTATAAAATGTAATCGGTTTTGCTTTTTAAATTTTTATTACCATTTTCCCTTTTTTAATCATTATTGCCGGTAGATTGCCCCCTCCCCTAACATAAGCATTATTTGAAAAATTTTATAACGACATCGGCTATTCTCGAGCTAAAAAACAAAGTTCTTTCATCAAACAAGATCAATGAATATTTTATATGGGTTGATATATCAGTTGAACTAAACATCATTTTTTAAGTCAATAAGGAGCTTTGCATAACGTTAGCGTGAACGGTACCGCTAAATTAATTGATGTGCGCCTACTCAGATTTAAAAGAACGCTATCTGCAATAGACGAAACTCATCAAAATGGAGAACAGAAGGGTTCAACGATACTTTTGCGAATCGAAAGAATTAAGTGGTCTCAAGAAGAAGGATTTGTACGCTTCCGCTCAATATTATTTTAACTGTTTCCGGATGTTGGAAAGAACAGTCAAACATTCCTGAATGCTATTGAAGAAAGAATAAAAAAGGAATCCAATTTCACACAATATTTCGCTGGTGATAAAACTTGCATTTTTGGTGGTTGGAAGGGGTTTGGTACTAGCTCTTTTCTATATGCATCAGTGAGCAAAAAATTTGATCAAATATCGGTGTGCAGTCTGTACTCACATTTATTTGATGTATGCGCTTGTGTATATGTTAATCCGTTTGGAATAAAATTTATAAGGGTTTATCTACAAAGCAACCCGCATGGTGCCTGAAAATTGCATAAAAACCTGAAAATATTTTAAGAGATATAGCCTAGTTCGCAATATACATTTGTGCATATGCAGGCAATACCACTGATTATATTTGGATGAATTCATACGGGACCATCTAGAAACCGACCAGCACAACTTCTGAAAATTTCATAAAAATTGGTCTGCCGGCTAGAAGGAATTGACCACACACACCCCGGACAGACAGGCGCGGATCCAAATTTGTTCAGAAAGGTTTTAACCCAAAACGGGAGTGCAAACTTTGATTGAGGAGGAGTATATATATTAAAGAAGAGCAATGGAGGAATATAATAAAATTGTTTAGAAATAGCAATAGCATAATAGGAGTGGAAATTTTAATTTTGTAAGAGAAAATTATTGTTACATGAATACAAGGCTTCCCTCTCTACGGGAGTTTGGAAGCAAAACACACATCAAATTAATGTGCTGATGAACCTAACAACTGCCCACAAATTGGCGGTCCTAACTGAACTGACGTAAATGATTAATCACAAAACGCAAGAACCACATAGGACGTATTTCGAGGAATCTTGCAGGTGGCATTCTTTCGCTCTCGTCATATGGAGGGAAGGAATTGAACTCAATCAGGTCGAACACATCGAGCAACTTTTCTCAGAATGCCAGACACGAACGCGGACTTGCCCCAAAAAGTATGTCTCTGTGTGTCAACCTGGCATGTCCCATCTTAAATCCGGTGAGGATGAACCTTCCTCGATTCAGATCCTCCCAGGGCCCCTATCGACAGGGTGGTTGATCCGCAAGAGCTTTTGTGCCTCGGCGGGACGGAGGGGGTGGCTAAGACCGGAGATTGGGCGTTCGAGCTTAGCCGCCTCGTCCGCCTTTTCGTTGCCCCTCCATCCAATGCGTCCGTGTACCCACACAATAAAAAATAAATTTCAGATACACTGTCATCATATTTCTATGAATGCGAAGAATAACTTCAATTGAAAAAGCGTAAACAAGTCTGTCTTCCCTGCTAACGCATCTCTTAGCAACCTGCGCAAAAAATAAGCGAAGAACTGAATCTTTTATTTTGGCGAAACCTCTGTAAAAAATATTTTGAAAGGTGTACAAATGTATTGTCTAAATTAAATGCCTAAACGCATTATTTTGTA
Source organism: Cimex hemipterus (assembly GCA_039619505.1). Lineage (NCBI taxonomy): Eukaryota > Metazoa > Arthropoda > Insecta > Hemiptera > Cimicidae > Cimex > Cimex hemipterus. Next base: position 21,075,383 of record CM077111.1, on the reverse strand, counting down.
TAGTATTCAACGGTTTGTTAATTGAAAAGTCAAACTATTCTTTTGATGTTTTGCTGAATACAAGAAGAAAAACAGGAAAAAAAGTCTTTTATTAAATGATATGATTGCAATAAATATTATTAATATACATATCCATAAAACAGACAAGTCTTTGCATCTGGAGCACTGAATGTAATGCTCGTTATGGATGATTGAATAGTAATGTAGCATCTAGCCTCTCTTACAGTAAAGCACGTTAAAAATAGTACTATATTATATCCAACTATGAGATAGACCTTTTTCCTGCATATGCCAAATATATTTTAATGATTCTCTTCTATTTGTCATTGTCCTGGGAATTAAGTATGAAGGAAATACGGGAAGAGCCCATGATTAAAACAATTTTAAAAGTACTTTATACGGTTTATTATTACAATTAAGTTGGTAAACCCCGATTTTTAACAAATTGTCAACCTTGTCTTTAGGTTTAAAGAGGATGTTTCTAAGTTTTTACCTCTAAAAATTATTCTAAAACATTTAACAATTCCTATCGAGAGACGTGGGCAAAAACTCCTTCAACTTGTTGATGAGCTATAAGCTTGAAGTCCGTATAGTTGAAAACAATTAACTCCGAGTGGAAACTATCTTTATAAAGACATACATAGATTACCCTTACCATAGCCGATGCCGTACAATCATGCTTTTTTTCTTGTGGGAGAAAAGATAAAGCCTCACATTAATTATCCTGATATGCAGCATTCTAAACTAATCTGAGTTTATGTTTCGACTTGTGACTAAATCTACATTAAAATAACAATCCAGAGAAATTTTTTCTTCTTTGGATATAAATCACTTATCTATCTTTGCTGAACTAAAAATAATGATAACTATTAAGGAAAAGCTGAGCTAGAATAAATAAGATCCCTATCACTTAGTTGAGTAAACATTTTTTGTCCTTTTTCACCCCAATTGTCAGTTTGTAAAGAATTCTCGCTGTCTGCCCGATGGGTTTTGATGTTGCGTTCTCGACCTAATAAAAATATTTTTATCCGGTGACCTCTGAGGCATTACACAAAAATTTATATTTCTAAACATAGATAGTGGAGTGATTTATTTCTTGTAAAAAAGACTCCAACGAAAATATTTTGAACCCTAACGTTATCTAGGCCGTGTCACAGGCTAATTTTAACAAAATCTCTTCATCTAAACTTTAAATTTTTCCCGAACGTATTAAATTTACAAGTACATAATCTTTAACACTTTTTTTTCTAGCAATGTTATTGTGACATTTCGAACGCGCAAAAACATCGACTAACATTCACGACTTATTTTAACTGAAGTTGATAAATAGATATAGTGACCTCGCTTAGAGTTGCATTAAAGCGAAAAAGGCTCTCCTATTAAAAATAGGTTCTCTTAAATAGCAACTAAAAATATGTATAGTAATTATAACATACTGAAATAAACAACTTGAGAGTTTTATTAATTTAAGAGCAGGAAATGAGTTAATAGTTTTACTTTTGGAATGAAGTAATTTGTAACAATAAATTTCTTATTAATATTCAACATAATATTAATAATGTAATTTTAATATAGAATTAATTTTGATTCGTCAAAAAATATCTTCATGTTTTTTCTATTTAAAAATACATATTAAACAAAAAATTTTTTTAGTTTTTACAGTGATTAGACAGGCATTTTATAAGACGTAGCTTTAATTAGTTATGAAACAATCCTATCTAAGTTTGTCTTAATTATACTATATCGGTACATATTGTAATAATTACACATATCGTTTCAGATTTGCGTGTTGCCGAGGTACAAAAATGTTTGTTACCGCCAGAAGAGAATACCCAAATTATCATAATTACAAGAGGCAAAATATGAATAAAAAATTATATTCAAGAAGATTCTTTTCTCGGGGATAGGAGTCAATAGGAAGAAATGAACTTTAAATTCCGTCCAAGCCATCTTGCAAAAAAGGCCCGGGACAAAAAAGATACCCCACTCAATATTTTTCACTGTTAACAAAATGTTGACCGTTGATAGTACATTTTTTAATTACATAGTTTATTTTGCTACAACTGGAACATATTATCTACATTAGGTCTTCATAAAAATTAATTTCTAAGAATCAATAAATAATACTCGATTTGGGATGGGACAAAAAGGTTAGAACAGTTTGTAACAAATTATTCATTAAAACACATTACAAATAATACAAATTAATCCGTGTATGTATTTAGTAATTATAATTGACCGTATTACTTATTTTCATTAATTATACTCTTTCATCTCAACCAAAACCGTAGATTAAAGTATAATTAATTAAAATAGAAATTTAATTCATATCCTGGGTTCGCACCTAATGGGCATAATAAGTTCAAACTTTAGCAAAATAAGCAATTTTTAAAAAATATATTTTTAACGGCTAAAACTTTTTAACAAGGAAAAATTTGGGTGGGCTATGGGTCTTGTCCCGGGCCTTATGTTCAATGTTTTTCCTATGTTACGGCACTCCCTGATGTTCTTTGTTATTGACAATGAAGATTAATTAACCTACCGATTAAGACGATGGTAATTTGAATAATAAAAAGACGAAAAATTTTTATGCCATTGTGAACATGAAAAATATGGCGAGAACATGCAAAATCGTCCCAATACAGAATTGTAACCGTCATCTAAAACAACAAATCAACCGATCTGATTTTGGAAGATAGAAAAGTCAAATGATGTATTTATATATAAGAATATTTTTTATTTATGTTTATATTGTTAAAAACGGGCTAGTTTAGGCGCACCCTGGACTAATGAACTTAATTTACTAAGTCATAAACAAAACCTAAACACTACACACTATTTAATTTATCTAACAATATACCTCATTATGAAAAATTCAAATACCCAACAATGAATGTGCATTCGGAAAATTTACCGTTTAAGCGTTTTTGCGAACTGAATTTTGAGAATGTGTGTGAATATTGTGCCAATTGGATAAAAAGCACATGTACTGCTGGACATACTGCTTTATCCTTTATACTGCATCTTTTCCTACCAAACCTACCACCCTTCTTGCATATTTTGATCCATCGATCACACACACACACACAGCTGTCCTCTAATACCGAACTTATAGTAATTTGGGAAGATCTCCATGGACATATATCAGGTGTATAGCAGATTTATGTAGATAATGGAAAACGAGTACAATAAAAACAACCGCTTCCAAGGCGCATTTCTACTCCAAAGCGAATCTCCCCTCACAATATACTCTAATAAAGTTTCCATCCCCAAATCCGACTGTATCCGCTGTTTCTTGTGTTCCACCTAAGACTAAGCCCGCAGTAGGTCTACTCTAAAAAAATAGGACAACAATCTAAGCTATCGACGTAAAGTGAACTTACAATTTACATTTACACTGATACACAAGGACACTGACTGACGTGGAATCCTCACACATGGGAGAAACGTTTGTAGGTTACGACACGATACAGAGCTCTTGCACGACTTCCAGACAGAAGTTCTGATTTACCTCTCAAAATTATGAACTTACGGGCTAGATGCGTTGAGTTCAGCCAAAGATTTCCAACATATGCCGTTTGCACACTGTTTCAATCATTAACCTTTTAAAAACACCAGATGATCCATTGATGATAGTAAAAGTGATAATGACACAAGTATTAATTAAACAAACAACATCTTAATACCAGTGGGTAATTTCTCCACTATTGGATTTAATTTTGAAAATATTTCCTTTCTCATTGTTACATGCTACATATTTGAAGGGTTGTAAGTTAATGGAACTAAAATAAAAAATACAAGACGTCAAAACTACTACTATTTGGACATGCCGTATAGAACTATGGGAACAGTTAAACGTTCGAATATCCAATCCTTTAAGTCTAAAATCCTTAGATCAGCTATAATATGTCTCCAATATTACCCTCCTCAAAGATTTTAAAATCTCATTTATCCCTACATAATTCCCCTAAAATTTACCAAGTTCCACAATAATCTCTTCAATAGGCTTCCAAGTCTTGTCGAGCAGGGCCCATTCCTACAATCCCATAAGGCGTCTCAAGAGGAAATCGCGCCGCGACCTCCTTTCTGAGGAGTAGGTAAAGTTTATTTAGTGAAGTAAAGTGAGAGTGTAATAATATTGATTATTAGCCCCCTCAATGTAAATATGAAAATAGCTGTAAATATATCCATTATCATACAGGTAAGTGTTTTAAACAGCTATTGCAGTTTGCACTAAAATATTGAAATATTACAAAAAATTAAACAGCTTTTTAAGTTGAAATCTTGCATAACAAATGTAAATTTGTTAAGAATAATAATTAACAAAAGTTAACCACTACTCGTACCCTAAAAAGCCGGTTTTTTTCTGGAGCGTTGCATTTTGAATGGTAATAGGCTTTGCCGTCAGTGGCTGACTTCCTATCCTTTCTTTCCCTTCCATTGTCAAATACCAGTATTAAAAGCTGTGTAGGCACAGAGAAAGTAGACACAGCCGACGTCCCGATTCCAGTCTCCTTTCTACGGGTTTCTCGCCCTGATTTATATCTGTTGATTCTATATTCCGACTCTATGCCCACCGACTCGGAATTTAAGTTTTGGCTTTGTTTTAATTTTTAAACCTATTGAATTTTATTTTTAAGATACAGTATTTTCGTTAAACGTGACATCTATGCAAATACAAAGGGATGACCTAGAGAGGATTTAAACGTGACTTTTAATCTAGCTGCTGTTAACTGCGTAACTACAGAGTAATTACAAATCTTGGAATTTGATAAGTATCCAACAGATGAAACGCATCGATTAAAATAAATAAATAAAAACTTCAAAAAATAAGTGTGAATGCGCCATATTCAATATACAGTTCGGTTTGACTCCATTCCGATAGCCATTGTGCCCAAAGAAGAAAAAGGCGAATAGTTGTTAGAAAAAGAAAATAAATATAGTTACAGCTTAACGATGTTAGAGTGAGTGGGCTTCACGAGAGACGGACCAGTCAGTTTTAATGTAGAAAGAATCCGACGGACACAACGATAACCTTTTAATTCACAGTCACTCACTCACTGAGTACTACTCAGCTTTTAGTTTCCCGTTTCCCCTTCCAGCTTCCACTCACCCCTCTCGTCCTCGACAGTTGAAGATAAGAGACGAGTGGCACGCATTATACTATACTCAAATACAAAAAACCGGACGCTCGTATTTTGTTGTTTATTTCAAACTATCTGTATTTTTATTGTTATATTAATTGCGATATATTTACATTAATGTAAACCAAATTAAATGGAATCAAAAATTCATGAGTTTTATTACAAGTTATTTAGTTTATGCCGGTTTGAATGAAAATTCACCAAAACTCTGGAAAATCATTAATGACGGATTCAAACTTAATTATCAATTTATTACTTGGTTTTGCTCATAACGCCTCGCGAAGGACCATAAATGTCGGAGGCATCGAGAAAATAAGCGACCGGATTTCGTCTTGTAAAACAAAATCTAATTGTTCACAAGTCGGTTTGAAGCTTTTCAACGCTTTTCAGAGGCTGTGAGCAATGTCTAACCTTCTCTTTATCATGACCCATAAGCGTTACGATTTAGGCCAGAACGTGTTGGCCAATTCATTGTAGTAATCCCTACATGCTAAATTTAATGGGTGACGTGAGCTCCATGCGGTCGAGCGATTAACACGAAGATGTTCCTAATAAATGTAATGAAACTACAGCTTCCAGAAGAACTAGAAATGGTAAATGGAGGAGTGAGTGAGTTGTTCAATTTTTTTTAAATAGTTCGCAGATGGTTGTTTCCAACGATTCGGATTTCAAGCTTATAGCTCATCATCGATTTAAAGGAGTTCCACAACAGTCTCGACATGAATTGGACATAAGAAGGAACTATCTTTTAAAAAAGATCCAGAAGAACTTACTGTACCTTATTTCATTAATTTTTAGGTAGATAGGTGTTCATTCATTAGCGCAGTCATATGATAATCAGTTCGGTACAGGCATGGATGTTGATTCTACCGATACCCTAACCGACTCTTTGAAAAGGAAAATTCACGAATGGCACGTGAATTTTCTCCACACGCGGTCCCGGTCATCGGATTGCCACAAATCAATGCCTGAAATCTGCGAAGGGAACAGTCAAATGCTGTTGCGAGTGTCGAAGGGAATGTCGCCATTTTACTCGATTCTTCTCCAGGAGTAGAGAACCCGGTGCGGGTCGGGTAGAGACAGCTAATATATGCCTTCTGATGACTTTTTAAAACTGAACGTTTGAAATAGGCTACCTATCAAAGAAAGCGTCATCTTTAGACATCATTACGAACAACCTTCCCTTCAATCGAGACATAGGTGGCCCTAAACTGCCGTAGACCACTTATATGGTAGAGCGCGACTCACCCAGAACTCCGTGGGCCATGTCAGGTAAGGCTATGTAAAGGGCTCTCTCTGTGGGCCAAAGCATTTACAGGTATGATTTCGACTTAAAATATCACTTTTTTACTTAAATTTATTCTTTCGCCGAGAAAACAGCGTAAAAACCCATTAACTCATTCGACAAGTAGGATCTGGAGTCTGGACAATATAATTGAAATTTTGAATTTTTGTATTTACAAGTTATTAGTTTTGTGTTTACGTTTTAAGACAACATTAATCTTTATACTTAGTAGTTAGTCGTTGTGTTATATAAACGAATAGATACAACTGTTTTTTTAATGCATGAAACTCTCATTCAAATCTCTTATGAATCGGGCTTTCAGTTCCATGTTAAGGATTAGACGTTGTGTGCGAAGGAGCGTAGATGGGCGGGGGGACTTAAATATATCTCTACGATCAAAATACGAAACATTGAAATTCAGCACATTCATTAAGAAAAATAGAGTAGAACGTGAAAATTTAATTTTATAAGAAATTATTTTCAACCCTGAAACACCTATATACTTGATATTTGAATAGGTTTATTTTTTAATTGACCTTTTACTCATAAAGAGTAAATATTTTTTAGTAGGAAGAGATATTTTCAACATTTCAAAAATCAATGAATCTGTACAACGGAGAAAATTTGTACTATTTATTTATTTGTATATTTTGCTAAACTAAATTATTATTTTAACAATATAGTAATACGGTTTAGCAAGCCATCTAAACTCTAAAGCTAAGTTTGTGTAGAGGACAGCGGTTATATAAATAAGAAAACATTAAAATTACACTGTACTTTTTCATTGAAATGAAAAACCAAGACCTTAGATTAAAAAAGTATAATTAATTAAAATAATTAATTATAACGATTTTAGACGAGTCAGGAATCCAACCAGAATTGTTGCGGTTACGTTTCATTAATTCCTTTCACGTCTGGAAATGGCCCTTTAATGAATCACTTCGCATGCCTCACCCTTGTGTTGCGCCACAAAGTTTTGCGAATCCATTTTGGATGTTATTTTTTTGTGGCGTGGTGGCAAGGCCACAGGAGAGTTGGGGGCCAATTTATACTGGCTCATGTTTTTGATCAACATGCCGACTTCTCATTGCCTCTATGCCCCGGTACCCTGTGGCAGGTCATTAGTGCTTCTGTCTGGGTTCCATACAAATCCATATGCTTTTTGACTTTACCTCTCCATCTCTGTAAGGTAAATGTCCTGGGTCCAAATCCAGAAGCCCTGCATTCGAACCCTACATACTAACAAATGGACTTTCTTCAAAAATACCGGTACTCCTAGAGTTCATATAACTCGTACTTGAAATACCCTCGTAAAATAAGGTGTAAAGCGTTAAGCACACCGAATGAATTTAGATAGGGAATTCCAAAGGGGCGACTAAAAGCGGTGGATTTGAATGATGGGTGGAGTTCACAAGAACGAGTGTGTACATAATATGTACTTAAATTTTAACTCATTTTAAATAAATGAAGGGGAATGAGAAGAAATTACTTGATAAATTATTGGCTCCTTCATCAAGTAATAAGAAAGTATAGCCGGCGATATAAAGGACACAAGCCATTTCAAACTATGATTCATATAAGATCTCTTTGCGAAGCTAAATATGAACCAAAGAAAGCAGTTCATGATTCTCTTGCGTCTGTCAAAAGCTCGCAGATGAGCCCACCGTAGAGAAAACAGTCCCAAACGAAATGGGGAAGCACAAGGAAGGAGACCAGGAATTCGCGGGTGCTGTTCGGGAAGAATTGTCTTGAATAACGGAATTATCGGAGGGTGGAGAAACTGCGTTGGGAGATTTGAGTAATAAAGGAGATCCGTCGGTTGTTAATGCAAAATGTAGGAATAGGAAGTAAGAGAGGAGAAGTATGGGATCTAAACATTATAGCGCTACTGATATAGAGCTCAGGAGCTAATGGCATTTAGGTCCTAGTATTCTTGTTCTTGAGGACATGAGATGAAAAGGAAGGCAGATGGATAGTTATCCGTGTGCTAAGTGCAATATTTAAGGGCATGAGTTAAAGCGAATATAATAGTAATATAACGACAAAAGAGGGAGGGCGATAAACTGGGACCATGAGGAACAATGGGAATGTTGGTTGGGGAGAGAAGGGGGATTGTACACCGAAGCATAATAGTGCATTCTTTTCAATGCTCTAGTAATATTTCGAACTGGTTTGGAACGAAGATGTCTAGCGATGTGCATTATGCTGCATTCTTAACCTAGTTTACTGTCTGACAAACAACTGTGAAAAGAATACGTGGCACAAACAAATTAAATATCGTTAAAGTCACAAAGGTCAGAAAAATTAACGTTAGGGCAAGGTGTATAATATGAACGTCTCGATGATTTTTAATACAAATCCCATTTGAACGGAAGTGGGTTTTGACCTATTACTTCCATACATAACAATTCGGCAAAAACTATGTCTGGAAACATTAGCGAGTCCCATTTTAAAAGTAGCCCATCATATCACACAGATGTTCGATAAATGGCACACTGCCGGTTAGTCATAGCAATTAATACAGTAAATCCTGTTGTCGCGACCACCTTGAATGTAGATAACATCGAATCATTTATTCACGAGTTATCTCGGTCAAGGATGAGTCCCTGGAAAAAAAGAGTTCTACAAAAGCGACGGGGAATTGTGTTGGCCCTCTTCGATTAAAACAATAATAATACCGTTTGAACAAGTGACGAAATGATGTCAATATCCGGAACAAAAATTTAAAAGGTGTCAGCAATTAGAATGATTCTTAGTTAAGTGTATTTAAACTAAGGAAATTAGGAGTGCTTTGAAACGAATCACTATTTATTAAAGGTAAACTTTCTGGAATAACTGAATAAAACTTTTTAAAATGCAACCAGTACCGCTTATTAAACTTTATTCAAAATTATGTTTCGTCATTTGTGTGCGTACAAACAAAGAAGACTAGCCGGACCATTTGCACTGTTACTTGTGAAAATATTTCTCTTATACCAAACATAATTTATAGCTGATATGAGGCAAACGCTTTCTTATTTTAAAATGAATCAGCAGCTACACGATTAGGTCACATTAATAAAGACACACGAAACTAAATTCAAAAAAACGAATTTGAAAATTTTCGAATACAATTCTGTTCAAGGACGCTAAATTTAAAAGTCCATTTCTTCATTTTCTAATTTATCGTACAAATTACAAGTAAATTGTTCAGAATAGTCACTTGAAATGAGAAAAGTTTCTTTGTCACGCATATATTATTTTTGAACAAATATGTTATTACAATAAGCGAAGTTTCTAATTGTATGTATGTATTTTATTAGTGGGATCGAATGAAGGGCTACTGGATTCGAACCAGCCTCCTATGCTCAATGATTGTTGATGTACCGCAATTGCTGGGGCAGTACTATTTTTATTTTATACTAATGATCGTTTGTATTTGCCTTTAAAATCGAAACCAATTTGTTTTGCAGAATTGAAAATAATTTACTACAAGCTGTTTATTAATAGTGGCAAACAAACTTTGCTCGTATTTCTATTACTAATCAAAAATCATTTAAATCTACTTTCGTAAATAGTTTTTGCTTTCATAAAGATAATTATAAAACTGATAAAACAATTACAAAAATTGTAACTGTAAGGCGATAAAATTTGTGTAGAGATTAGTGGCCGTTAAAAGATAATCATTCAGATATCGTGAGATGCGGTCTGGTGTATCAGAAAAACATTTTCTTTATCGTGCCGACGTTTCGATCTTTTATTGAGATCATCTTCAGGGCTCAAAGTGTTTGTCTTCTGTGTAATTGTGCCATTCTTGCGTGTCGTGCCATTGAGCGATAAAATTATTTGCTAAATGTAAATAACTTAGAATAATTTTGGATAAAAATTTGAGTTTCAAAAAACATATTATTTACATAACAAAAAAAGAAAAGGAAAGGAAATTATCCTATCGATTTAAAATTTGACGAAATGTCTTAAATTTGAAAATGCTACAAGGTAGTTCATTTCTGGGTCGGTCATTGTGATCGTTTGGCCTAAGTGATGGTGATGGCGATTTGGTTTGTGCTCCCCAGGCACTGTAGCCTTCTAGCTAATTGTACCTTCCTTGTTCCCTAGTTCAATGCAATCCACTCAATCCTTCGTATCAAAGGATTAGGACACTGAATGTTGCTGCTACAATTTCATTCCCTAGGTCTTTCGCATAGTACCTTGGGGGTTACGCGAAAGTTGCCCATATAAACTGTTGCTCATATAAAAAAAAACTTATAAAAATAATAGTATTTATTTGATGAACCAACCATCTTTAGGTACTCTCCCTCGTGATAACCATGGTAGGAAAAGTGGGATACTCCTGGTATTGTCGTTCGAACAAAGCGAAGCATTAAACCAGCCATTATCATTGTATTCACCAGAATTAACTGCAATGGATATAGTGGGTGATTTTAATTTACACTCCCAGGTTTTGAAAAATCACATAATATGGAAGGACAGCCATTAGCTCCATTCAATGTTTGCAAAATAAGTCTAATAAAATTAAAAATTAGAGTGTAAGGCTTGTTCACAATTCATCAAATATAATAAAGAGATAATAATAATAATATAATACGGATCAAAGGCCACTCAGGTCCGTATGCCCAAATAAGCGATATATTTATTTAATCCAAGAAACATTCCAATGCCATATATGGATTTGTTTCAAATATTGGATACAAAATACAAATAGAATAGCAACTGGCATATACATCTTCGGAACAAGGACATAACATAAAAAACTCTCTATTCCCCTCGTGAAAGCAACGCCTCAACAAGTTTACAAGTCAGAAATTAAAATTTCTGAAATCAATACATCGTTTAATAAAGCAGGGGATATGTGCTGCAGATCTATATAAGATAGGCAATAGAGAACATGCAGTATACTTGAACGCGCTGTAAAAAAAAGATAACATTATTTGAATTATTATTCATTGTAAAAAATATAAACTTGATAGACAAAACCGTTTACTAACATTTGCAGAAGAATAATATCCTGTCCTTCTCAGTGAAGTGCGCGTTAAAGTATATAAACGTTTTATAATATGAAATGTTTTCAATCTAACTACAAGAAAGACTGTCTGGTTTTTTAATGAGAAAAAACTCTGTTAGCATTTTACAATACAATATAAGTACATCTAACTATAAGTGAGATCTCAGATATTATATATTTTTTAAATTATTAAAATTAGCCAGAAAATTAATGATGGACCATTTGGCTTACGTCCACCAGTTTAAAAAACTTTTCACACATCATAATGAACACTTGCTAATTTAGATAAGAATCAGAGCTCTTCATTCAGCTTCTGAGCATGTCTGTTTAGTGCTATGATGTGATTACGAAGAAAAGAATGTAGAAAAGAATCTTAGATCTCTTTCCTGTCACTGAAAAAAATTGGGTCACTAGTCAAAATTAAAAAAAAAAACATCTCCCTAAGACTCTTATCTGTCATCTACATCTGGTATACGTACGCGACTAACCAGAACCAGCAGTTAACTCAGAAAAATTGCTCAAGTGATAATAGCAAATAAAGGATTAAGCAGCGGTCAGACGGCTACATTGCAGGAAATTATTAGCAAAATTGAAGAATGATATGATAGATAATTGGAGAATTACGTTCAATAATCAAAATTCATTCTACTTTAATATAAGTGCAGAAAAGATCATGTTCTTCCCTTAATTTTATTCTATTTACGGATGACAACCAGTTTTAGTTGAACAAGAAAAAAAGAACAAGAATGTACCCACTTACATATTACTGATGTGACCTGTTTTCTCTCAGCACATTAAAAACCTGATCTACATATATAAAGTTGTTACATCCAATGTTATGCTTCAGTGACACAGATCAAAAGAGTACAGATTGTGCAAAATCGCGTAATGACACTAGACCTGGTAAGTGAAAAATACATAGTACCATTCACAGACTTGAATATGTTCTAAATGCATTTTAAAAGTCAGTTATGGAGGACATATTTCACACCCCAACTTGTTCACAAAGGAAAAGATAGGAGGCTAGGAGGCTGATACGTTAAAAACAATTTTCAACGAAGTGATAGAGATGATGTTCTCGATGCTTAACAACAGTTAATAGTAACGTAATTATCTAAACTGTAATGTACAACAAACAAAAATTTATTTACGAACGATAATAAGTCATTACAATTATCCTATTTGGAAGAGAATTGTAGTGATATGAGCTCAAGTTAATGTGGCCATATTAATATCATTCATTTGTAAACAAATTATTGGTCCCTTGTGATTAAGGAATTATGCAATAGATTTGTTGAATTTCCTGAAGGTTGTTTACTACATTTAGTTTGTCCTCTAAACGTTCGGCCTGTTCGTTGTGCCTTCTGTTGGCGTTCACCTTTTTTGGCTCGAAACAACATCTATAATAATTGTTGGCAACGACACTCAACACCCCTCCCTGGAGAGTCAAAAGGGATCTTAAATTTTTAAAAATTATATGTACAAATCTCGCCTTTTCACGTCGAATCAATTATCTCTTTCAAAAACAGACTATTCTAAGCTTTTTGCTCTTAACACACAAGCCAGCAAAACAATTTTACTCCAAGGCTTTTTTTTTATTTTTCTCATTGTGGTGTTAATCAAGAGACAAGTTGTTTTCTTTCATATCCTCGTTAAACTAACACCTTACAATCTCACTAATTATCTTTATGAGGAAATCAATTTAACTTTGTTATTGTCTTATTCTTGATCAAGCAGGATAAAATTATAATGTACGAGTTGTTTGAGCGATGAATTAAGCAACAAACAAAAGAATTATTTATTTTAGTGATATAAGTGTAATACAAATGTATCTAATGATGAGGGTTTTATGAAAAATCAGCACAAATTTAGAAGAGTTTTCGTAGAGTAATATTTGTATAGTTGCGTTTCGGCATTTATGTATTGTGGGTACCATGACTTAAAGGAATTTTGGGTAACGAATAAGCAGACATACTAGTCAGAGGAGGATCTGCATGGTCGTAATATATAGACCCCGAACCTAATCTTGGGATAAAAACCCAACAAACACAGAATAGAGAATGATCGAGTCGAGTGCACTGAATTAACTCGGTAAGTACAACAAACCAGGAGGCTGCAGTGCTTGGGAAACAAAAACCCCACTTCCTAGTTTCCATTATAATTATAATCGCCATCGAAAGGCTTTGTCACTTTAAAACTGTACTAATAATACCATCTGAACCCCGTATATTAAATAAAGTCTTAGACGCCCATTTTTGTACCTGATTTCCTGACGGTATACAATAAGTATATAGCTTACATTATATTACATATATAAATATAAAGTATAAACCTTTAAATGTTATAAGTGTTTTTTCTTTCTTAATGAGGGTTTTCAACTACGAGGTTATATACACCCCTCGGGATGCCGGTGTTTTTGAAAACCTATTTTTTTCTTTCTATAACGAGGTTTTGCAACAGCAGAGGTCGTATAAACCCTCAGGGTGCCGATGTTTTTGAAAATAAAAATAAATAAAATCCCATTTGTAGGTATGTTCGGTTTGAATACAGGACCGCTGTACTTATATATACTTATTCTTGGGATAGCAAAAACAACCATAATCCTCCATCACAGAATGGAACCAAAAAAGCATAATGAGAAATGGATAAACGTTAGGGGCACTCGATCTATGCTAAAAAAAACCTCACTAAAACCGGCAAACTCCTACTATTAGAGAGGGCTAATCTCAGAAAAGTGGACAGGACTATTTACCGTCACTGGCATCTAAGAAAACATAACAAAAGCGTATTCAAAGAAGAACTTATTTGTAGATTATGCAATGAAGAAGAAGCCACTCATATAATCTTCGAATGTAAATTAACCGCTCAGTGGAGACATAACCAGCGGTGTAAAGAAAACCAAAAAAAGACCTGCAATAACGACAGTCAATGAACTAGTACTCCTTAAAAGAAGGATTGAATTAATTGAACTGAACTAAGGAACTAGGAAAGTGTAAAACCACAAGTGCTTGAGAACATAACCCCAATTTCTAGTACCATCATCATCATTATCATTATCACCATAATGCCAAAATTAGACAAGAGAAACTTTTCGGTTTATTTCAGATGTTAACGTATTTGTAAATTAATGAAACTCTTTTTTTCATACAACTTTCCAAGTTTTGGCGTCTTAACAAAATCTCAGCTACATACAGACGGCCTGTTTGTTTTACAATTCGTCTCTGTATTTCAAACAGTCGTCGAAGTTCAAAATAAAACAAACTGGTGAAGATTTTTTTTCTAAGCGTTCTATTTGTAATAAAAAAGAAAATTGAGAAATACCTCAAATCTCCCTTTAATTAAAAACACAAATTGCTGTACAAATACGTAACAATGTAAAGTGTTACGGAATAATTAATTGATCCGATAAATGTTTTAGAAATTTATACTCGGCAAATTCGTCAATACTCATCAATTTGTTGTCAGATGTCTTTTGTATCAACTTCAGAGTCAACCTTAAGTCAACAATTTACAAAATTGATGGGTACCACTTTTTTCTAAGAAAGCCTCGCCGATCCGGTTCAGTGGTGACAAAATATTAAAAATTACGTGTTATTTATGATATTATATTTACATAATCATGAATGTTTTTATGAAAAGTTAACCATCATATTTGGGTATGAAAAAGCACATCTTCGAGCTACACGCTTTACATATTTCGAGAAGACATTAACTAATAAGGGAAAGTGGGTGTAGTATCGACTTAATTTCTGGTATCGATATAATAATGGTGGAATCGATCTACAACTTTCCCCCAAGTAACTCTCTGAGAATTCAATTAGATCTGTACCAGACGAGACCAAATAAAGTGCGTTCATTATAAGTTGTTCATTAAGTGAAAACCCAACATTGGTGACCCCGACGTGATCGAAAGCCAGTAAGTTCTTTGACAACATAAATATTTTTTTTGCCATGCTGGACGACTGTGAAAAGAGTACTTCAGACGTGCTTTCTCATCAGCACGTGGCTCAAGTAGCGGTAAAGTTGCCTCCATTTTGGACAAAAGACGTGGTTCTTTGGTTTGTCCGAGCGGAAGCCCAGTTCGAAAATAGCCACATTACGAATGAAAAAACAAAATTTAATTATATTGTGGGGGCTTTAGATAACGATATATTACAGGCTGTTCGGGACATTGTCATTTCTCCCCCTAATAAGACACCTTATACGGTATTAAAAGGAAGGTTACTTAAATACTATGAGGAGTCCGATGCCCTTACGTCCAGCAAATTGCTGAAAGATTTCCCTTTGGGAGATAATAAACCTTCCCAACTATTATCTCAGTTGAGACAAATCGGAGAAGGTAGAGTGACTGAAAATTTCTTGCGAACTCTGTGGATACA
>CM077111.1:21022469-21059563 GCA_039619505.1 Cimex hemipterus | reverse complement strand
AACTTAGTCGCAGCTTAGGTGTTCACCACATTACAACAACGGCCTATCACCCCCAAGGTAACGGTAAAGTAGAACGTTTCCACCGCACTTTAAAAGCAGCCCTGATGTCACATGCTAAAATTCAATGGACAAGGATGCTTCCATTGGTGCTACTTCAATTAAGAGTATGTATTGGCAATGATGGATTTTCTCCTTCAGAATTACATTATGGTTCCGTCTTGCGCATTCCTGGCCAGCTCATAGAACACCAGTCAACCCCAAAATTCGACAAAAGTGACTTTGTACATCGCCTTAACCAATATTTTAGCCGAGCAAGAGAAATGGAGAGGAAACTCAGACGTAGCCCAGCAGGATTCACTCATCCTGACCTTTCAACCACTTCTCACGTATTCGTAAGGCAAGATGCGTTGCGTCCAGCTCTTAGCCAACCCTACACTGGACCGTTTAAAGTTTTAAAGAGGTATCCAAAATTTTTCAAGTTATTGATGCATGGTCGGGAAGATACAGTCGCAATAGACCGCCTCAAGCCGGCATACTTATTAAACCCAACCAGTGAAGAGATACCACCCCAGCAACATGAGCCAAAAGATGCGCCAACATCGGGGAAGGCAACTCACCCTAAAACCCTGAAAGGACGGACAAGAGTACGGTTTGAATTACAGAAGTCACCAGCTACGACCAGAAGTGGAAGGCACATCAAAATGCCTATAAAATTTCGCAGCTGAACTTACCTGAAGTATTTTCTCATATTTGTTTTACTTTTATTTGTTTAGTTGTTTACCTTTACTAGTCAAATTATGTTTTTACTTCTTTTGTATGTATATATATATGTTAAAAAAAAAAAAAAAAAAAAAAAAAAAAAAAAAAAAAAAAAATGTAAGGGGGGAGTATTGTAGTATCGACTTAATTTCTGGTATCGATATAATAATGGTGGAATCGATCTACAACTTTCCCCCAAGTAACTCTCTGAGAATTCAATTAGATCTGTACCAGACGAGACCAAATAAAGTGCGTTCATTATAAGTTGTTCATTAAGTGAAAACCCAACATGGGCATGACTCTTTTTAGAAATAAGATTAGATAAAGGCAATTTTGATTTGTTTCGTTAAAAAAATGAATGTTTTCTTTAAAAAGGCAAGCCGTGCGAGCAGTGGCAAACAATAGGCCTGAAATAGCGTAATTAATTTAAAAAACACCTGACGGCACTCCTGTCCGAAAGAACCTAGGCCACGATCGTTGTATTACTGGATCGCTGGATGACATGCGATAAACTATTCGATTTCGTCCTGTATCGTGATAAACCATGCATCGGACAATTTATCCACTTGTCATTCGATTTTATCGTAAAAACGATCGTAGATGGTACTCGAAAACTATCATACAAGGATGGAATCTGTATTAACACTGTCAGACATTTGAAAACTGTCGAGGTGACGTTCGAAGACGAAAAACGAACACCCGGCGACCAGCCTCGATTAAACTACGAACAGTAAGATGTAATTGTCACTCACATGGCGTACGACGATCCAACAATTGCCCGAGAACGGAATTGACGTGAAAGGTATCATGTCTAGTACGCGACTGAGTCGTGTCAACTGTAGACGTGAACTACATCCGGATAAGCGGGAGGTTCGATTTTCCGACCCCACTCCCACTCGCCGTAGCCCTCATTCCGACTATCATGCCTTGCAACTGACCACTATAAAATTAGTTTTTGTTTCTCAACGCATATTTGGGTGATTAAAAGAAACTAAAGCCTCGTTGACTTATCTAGAAAAAGAATGCTATAGAAAATAAAGAGCCACTGTGTGGTTCTTTATTCCTAAATGATAATTGATTTTAAATAAGAACTAGTTCAAGACTTTGGCACAGCCTTTGTACCTCTCTGGCCAAAAAGGTGTTCTATATTATTCACACAGCAATGAACTAAAAAATCAGTTTGAAGACAGTACTGAATTGCATGACAGAACTTGACTTGGTTATCCCTAGTGCCATGTAATTACAAGAAGAGTACTTCTTTTGCGCACACTTTGCACAGTGCAATTCTGTGCTATTTTTCATTTGACCCATCAGTATACTACAAATAAGCCCCGACAGTTATTTTTTGTAAACTGAATATTTAAACACTTATGGGTCAAAGCTTGTGTTCCACCCTAAACAGGTTGCTTGAGGTGCTTACCTAATTGAAGGGTGGAACTCCTTCACTCTACATGGATTAAAAGTCTTGTAATTACAAGACCCATCAATATACCACAAAAAATCTGCAGCAATTATTTTTATAAATTTTGAATATTTAGACACTTTAGGGACAAAGCCCGCTTATCTGCCATGAAGAGGTTGCTCAAGGTGTCCCACTTAACCAAAGGATGCAAATCCTTCACTCTGTATAGATTAAATATGATTAAATGTGGTACCCAATAAATAAAAAACAAAATAATTTTATTACACAATATTTACATAAGACAATATATACATATGCACTACTATTTTGTAATTTGGTTAATCCTTAGAACCAAATTTAAAATCCATTGGTTTGTCATAACCCATTATCTTTTTATAATGATTAACATCAGTAAAAAACCTAGCATCCATGAAAAGTGGAATCCCTCTAACAGTCAATGAAGTGAACATCCCTGAAACGTCGGGAACAACAACTTCACTCGGTTTGAAAGTGACCTGAAACATAAACTGCTATTAAAATACAAACATAAACATTATTATTAATTAAATGTATATGCTTACATTTTTTTGCCTTAAGAAAAGAGTGTAAACAGTAGCCGTATAATTGTCTTCCTTACTATTGTATGTTATATTCAAGACATATTTTCTTGTTACCAAATGAAGTAATAAAGGTGTAACAAAAGTGAAAAACCCAACAATACTGCAAACACCAACTATACTTGCTGTACTGGCTTCAAGTTCTGCCGCCCTCTGGAATATAACTGGTTGAACAAGTATGCCACAAACACTTGTAGCTAAAGAAAATAATTTGACAGAACGAATCTGTCTCTTCAATGGACCATGGTAAACACTGTCATCTTCACTAAGAGAATGGCAATATTTTATTAAAGGCAATGGCGTGGGTATTTTCTGAAAGAGAATTTAAACAAAAATTAGTTGTGTATTTCTTCTACTTTCTAAATGTGAATCTAATTTTAAAATATTGTTTAAAAATTATGATCTACACTAACTTTATTTTATTACTACTTCTTTGCTTTGAATTAGCCAAAGAAGGATAAAATCTAAAGCTAGACACTACCCCTACAAAGATTGTTCACTCCATATTGACTAACTCTAAACTGCTGAAAGTAGTCAACTGTCTATTGTCAACTAGAGGCCACAGAACAAATGACTTCTGATTAGTCCATTCTCTTATCAACCACTAGTAACTACCCTACTTGCAAACCTTCTCAGAGGGTTCTACGTGGGTGCTTTCTTCCCATGGCAGCTGCTACCCCCTCTAGCTTACTACTGTGCATTTCTCGAGCGTCCAAAGAGGATAAAAAAACTTGTCACGTCAATTTTTAAACATCCTAATTCTACTTATTCAATACAGTTAACTCGACAATCCGTACACAATTATCAATTAGTTACACAATTAATTAGTTATACAAAAAAATAAGCCTTCTCCCGACATACATACTAATATAACTACTGAAGGAATTACTGACTCTCCTGGCTAATCTGTATATTGCCAAGAATCCATATGATTGCATAATATTTAAATATTGGTGAAAAAGAAGAAAAAGTAACAGTTATTCGTTCAAATGTTGACAATAAATCAATTAGGAATAATGTTGGGAAAACCAAAACTGAACAGTATAAAAGTTTATTTATTTAATCTAATATATTAGCTGTGATATCTTTGTATGTTTACTTTAATCTAAAATTTATATCGGCTCTCAACTTGTAGACCCCCTCAGAAGTGTTTTGGGATGTACAACGTAAATAAAGAACTCCAACCAATGAAACCAGGCCTTCTAATTAAGTTCCTTGATGAGCCCTCACCGGGGAGCTATAAGCACAGAATACAATAATAGAATAACTCTTAACAGGCAAAGTATAATACACTCCCCGACTACATCATCTATCTAGTGGCATTTAAAGAGCTTCTTCTGATCTGTGTTCAATCATCAGGTGTTGAATAGTTTAAGTTGGGGCTACATGCTGGCCTCTCCAAACATTGATTTGAAGCCCGTTCCAAGTAGTCACCAACAATTTTAGTTATGTCGGGCCTTGAATTGCGGAACTTCTTCTGTTAACATATTATCAATGGATCACGCAGGAATTAGGGAACACTTGATGAAAATCAAGTTTGTGAGGCCTTCCATAGAAATGCCTACCTACACCATAACACTATCACCACCATAGCTTCTCCGAAGTGATAATTTTACAGGGATAGATTGCGCTCCTGTTCTTCTCCAAACCTCTTTCTGCTGTAAGAAGATCTCAAACAAAACTTTGACTCATCCAAAAACAAGATTTTAGACCAATCTTGCTCAGACCAATTGATGATTCCTTGCAAAACTTAACCGAGCTGATCTGTGCTTTGACAGAAGTTCTAGATCAGTGGCAGGCCTCCTCGCTTGAATTCAGCTTCTGAAAATCTTCACCTTACAGTGTGTAAACTGACTTTAACATATCTAACTATTTGAATTTGTTATTTGATCTCAGCAGCTGTAGAATGTCGATTAATAAGTTCATTCAAAATAATAAAACAATCATCTCTCTGAGATGTGACATGATGGAGACCTGATCCATTCTATTTTATATAGCCTACATATATTGGTAGCGATTGAAGACCATTTGGACAGTTGTTCAGGAAATGTTAAGCACCCTGTCCACATACAGTTGCTTCTTACATTTAACAACAATGCCATGATTCTAGCTGAATATGTATTACCAACCAACCCAACTCAAACAAATTTAGAACTTAAAAATGGTTCAACACAAAAATCAAACTACTGGAACATTAGAAAAAAGCTTTACAAGAAAAACCAACAAAGAAGTGATTGATTTCTGTACAAAATCGAATTGTACAAGTGGGAAAATTGTTTTTTATAAATCATTAAAACGAACCAAATATTGCTGAAAGAAAATCAATGAAGGATTGTGTAAGGAGTAATTAACAATATTAAGGACGATCGCTTGCCTCTCAATGTATTAAAGCATCACCTACTAGTTTTAATAATGCAATTTGTAAATGAATAGCAAAAGACCTGCTATAGGAGAATATTTTAAACTTGTAAAATATTATTAAAAATTGTAAAAATCTTTTCTATGTCTTGTTAAATATAATAAATATTGTATATAGGCCTCAACATTTAATTTAATCCACTTAGCTGTTTTATTCAAATTTGTAAAATTTATGACAATAAAGTTTGACTGAATGGTTTATTGTACAGTCCAATTGTAATAAAGATACCTTAAAATTTTCTAGTACATTTGTCTTTCCGTAACACAAGTGTTTAACCGGATAAAACGTCCACCTGACAATCTTGAACATTTTGATTCTCTGGGCTTACAAGTTGCAACCCGGCACTGCTCACAGATTAGGGGTAGAATATTAAGTATAAACCAAAACCTAAAGTAAGGTTAATGGAAGGTTATTGATATCACTAGGCAAAAATGGATGTTTGAATTGAATAAAAAACAAAACGACAAAAAATTAGACTTTCATTAAAGTCATCGTAATTCGGGTCTTGCTCACCCACCATGGATTATTAATATATATATATATATATATATAAAAGTGATTGAATTTTTTTTACATTTAAATTATCAGAAAATATTTTTGTAAAGCAAGCCTTTTATAATGAATGTGCAACATATCGTCTTGTCAATTACTTCTGTCAGTTATATTGTAATAATTAAAAACACCTTGAAGATAAACTTTCGTGAATAGTATTTAATAGATTAAATTGATAAAGTGAGCAGTAACAATTAAAATTGTTTGGATAAAGAGATTTAATGGAGAGGAATCGAAAGAGTAGGATCGATTTTATTGAAGGCGAGAGGTTTCATTGAAATTAAACAGTTGAAAAGGAGGTAACGGCTTTGTTTATCTTTTGTTGAAAGTTGAAACGTCCGTGGAAGAATGTTAGGCTCGGGCTCCTCGATATTCGGGAAACCTGCTGGAACGTCGACTACGCAGCCTCCGGCGTTCGGCGCGACGACGGGCACCGTGTTCGGAAGCCAACCGCAGGGCCAACAGCCATCGCTTTTCGGCTCGACGACCCCATCTTTCGGCTTTCCGGCCGCGGCTTCGACGGCGTCCTCGACTCCCGGGCTCGGCCTCGGGTTCGGCGCCCAGACGGGCTTCAAGCCGGCGGCAACGACCGCCCAGACGACCCAGCCGAGCATCTTCGGAACGGGACTGGCGGCGAACAAAGGCACCGGCTTCTCTACGCCGGCCGCCCAGCCGACTTTGAACTTCGGCCTCGGCTCCAATGCGAACAAGCCGACCGGCTTCACCCTGGGCACGCCCTCGACGGCAGCCGCCTCCACCACCGGAGGCGGTCTCACTTTCGGTTTGCCATCCGCCACTACGACGACGGCCGCCTCGT
This sequence comes from Cimex hemipterus, assembly GCA_039619505.1. Lineage (NCBI taxonomy): Eukaryota > Metazoa > Arthropoda > Insecta > Hemiptera > Cimicidae > Cimex > Cimex hemipterus. The sequence goes on along the minus strand of CM077111.1, from coordinate 21,052,997 downwards.
CCGCGCCCTCTCTGAGCACTGGCTTCGGTTCGACCGCCATCGCCCCGACTACGACCACTTCTGCCTTGAATTTTGGCCTCGGATCTACTTTAACCACTACCACCACGCAATCCGGCCTCAACATCGGTGTAGGCCCATCTTTGACGACTTCGATTGGTAAGACAGTTTTATCCACCACACAAAAATTTCTACAATAACTAATTATTCTGTTTAGGTTTACAAACTACTGCACAAGGTTTCAGCCTGGGAACGACCACTGCTATGACTACTCCATCTCTGGGTTTGGGTGCTTTGCCCCAACCCACGACAACCAATCTCGGGTTGAACCCGTTGAGCGCTGCGTCCCATGCGAAATCGCAGAAGCAAGAGTCTTCAAAAGACAGGCCTCTTCCTCCTGAGCTCGTTACTCAGGTTGAAGCGTTGAGAGAGTTTGTTAAACAACAGAAATCGTACTCTTCAGAAGTCTCACAAGCTAGTTTAAAGCCCATCCTAAAAGTTGGTGAAGACGCAGACGTTCTCAAAAGGATTACTGTCCAATTGGAAAGAGAACTTGCAAAAAACAGGGTTTTGAACAAAAAACTGAAAACCGATCTTGCTAGGAGTATTCAAGATTGTGAAATCGTACAAAGGCTTGCAGCAAACCAAAGAGGATTCCCTTGTGATAATACAATCGCTTTTGATTACTTTCAAAATATTATTTCAAGGTATACACACTTTATTTTATTATTTGGAGATCATGAGATGCATTCTGGTAGGTTTAGAAAAACATTTTCTTTTTGATGCTCACATTTTTATCTTTATTGAGATCATCTTCAGGGCCTGGGATTTATAAGCATTGTTTCAATTATACAAATATATGTAAGATGTGAACATTTGGATTTATACAATTCTAGAAATTTTAGATTCATTTGAAGTATTTGTAGCATACATGTATCATTGCTGTGTGTCGTGTTGAGAGTACTAGTGAACGCTAGCATCATTAACCAAATTCAATTACAAGAACACATATAACATACAATACCCCTGTCTATAATAATCCTGAAAGGCTAACCAGGCTGCATGACAAACCGTTACCCATTTTTTCCCATTGTCGGCTCCACCACAAAGGAGACAACTCCACATAGAAAAATTATGTCTACCCCTACATCCTTCAAAATCAATCATATATAAACAAAAAACATAAATATCTCATTAGCACTCTCAACATGACATAGTGGCGTATCTACCACACTATCACATCAGACTGCATTTTAAGATCTCCAAATAATCATTTATTAAGTCACTAAATACCATACGTTTTTATTTTTTTGGCATTATTGATGTCTTTAATTTTTTGTTTAGGTTCCAAAGCCAAGTGGAAATGCTTTCGTCTGAGCTAAAAGACATGGAAAAACACGTCAGTTGCAGACTCAACCCAGTCCCTTTTACACCTGAAGAGTTGGCAATCTCGATGAAACGTTTGTACGAATGTTTTGTCGCACTGGCCGGAAGGTACCAGGCGATCCATTCTTCCATCACAGCTCTTAAACTCGAAGTCGGGAGAAGGAAAGACATGGGCTAACACAAGCCTGACACTGCTTGCGTCGAATGTATAAACTATAATTTTTATGATTAAAAGAGTAAAATAAATTGTTACACACTGAAAAAGGCCAAATTTCATTTTAAAAGGATTACCAATATGCTGAGCGAATGTTAACATAAACTTTGTTATTGTTCTTTAGTTTGTTTTTTTGTTTTTTTTTCTTGTTCTTTAGGAACTTTTTATTTAATAAATTTTTAACCTAAGTTTGTAATATGGCCGTGAGGAAACAAAAAGAGACGCTCACATCAGAAACATAGATAGTATTTATATTTTTGTCAAATAAATTTGTACATTTACTAAGTTTAAAATATTTTGTCATTAAACTTTTAAAATCTCACAAAAAATAACATCTTTACAATGTGAAACAAATTTATGTCTGAATGTATTTTTGTATTTCTTGAAATATAATATTTGTACAATGACTAATTTTGGATAAACTGTACTTTTAAAAATTGAGCTAAACATATATTAACAATTTATCCAGTCAAAAATAACATTTGAAATAATTTCAAAATGTCTGGACGTCGGATAGGACTGATATAGAGAGGTCGGATAAAGAGTCATCTGAGTATTGGCTAACATTGAACCGTTTCCTTAAAGCCTCCTTCAGCATGTCAGTGGGATCATTTGTAAGTAAACTCGGTGGCTTCAATGGCCTTCCACCGGGAGATCTAAAAATGAAATAAAAAATAATACACATAAATTATATGATTACTGATAACTATTGACAAGTGATTGTTCTTAGATTTAAAGCCATAACCTGATCTATTATTTTACCGTTTACCTGAGTGTATCAGTGTAAAAAAAAAAGTATAACTTCAAAAACATTGTTTTAAAAAACTAAGTTTGCCAATTTCTTTATGATTTGATGAGTTCCCCACATTGGCTATTTTGCCATTTCTCTCAGGAAGGCAACTATGAACTAGTTTTTTTTCCTCTTGGGGCGTTGGTGGCCGTAACCGTTTAGGCATTGATGCAGCACTCATCGTTATAAGATAGAAGTCCTGGGTTTGTATCCAGGAGCCCTGCATTTGAACATGGCATATTTAAATGGGCTTTTTTTTTAAATAATCAGCTGAAATACTCTCGTTAAGGAAAGGGAAAAAGTAAACCTGGTTGATGCGTCTCCAATTTATGATGCCTCCCAATGCTACATATTTTTGGCCTTGTGACATTCCATCACTAAATAATTCAAGATTAGACATATAAAAATTTATTTCATTTAGTACATAATTAAAAATTAGCAGGGCTTTAATTTAACTGCAACCAGAAAGCTTTTAGATAATTTAAATTGTAGAAAAGAGTTGTAGCGAGGTTTTTGCAAAGTGGGAAAAAAATTCATTTAGCCAGGAGAATTCACAAAATAGATTTTGAATAAGTTAATAAATAAAAGATTATGTACCAGAAATTACAGGAACATCACAGCAGTTAACGGAGTATCACAAATATCAAAACAATCACAGCACTGTCTCAAAGTAAAATGTTCTTTACATGCTGGAACACTTATTATTAAGGTCATAGGCTCATCTTATTGTACATAGAGCATTCCTGTTGGTAGCACATCTACTGAAGAAGAGTACCGTTCTTGAATACAGAAGCATGGGCTTATGAAGCTGATGTAGATGAGCTTTTCATTAAAAGCACTCAACATCGAATCCCCATGATGGTAGAGGAAACAGCATCTAGATAGCAGTTTTGCCACAATCTTTTTTATCTGCCACATGCCAGGTGTACATCATGTTGTTATCCATAGTTAAGCCCAGATATTTTACATGTCTGTCAATATGAGGATACAAACCATAATTTTTTTAACACAAATTACGACTCATTTGATAACAATGGTTCAGGAGCATGGGTGGCTGCAACTGTTTAGGCGTTTATGCAAAGCTCATCACTGTAAGGTATTAATTTTTTTTTTTTATCACCAGTACCCCAGGGTTCATATAATCTCCTAGTTGAAATGCTGTTGTTAAGGAAAGGAAAAAAATAACTTGGTTGACATCTCTAATTTATGATGTCCCTTGTTGCAACATATTTTTGACCTTGTGACCATTCAGCACTCAATTAGTTATTTATCTGATTGCTTCTAACTATTGCAACTTAATTTTTTCCAGCTTCATGGGAAACATCCCATGGCTCCTGTCTTTCTGCAACACTCTCCGATGTTTTTATTTGTCCGACTGTGTAATTATTGAAGTGGTGTTTCCCTAGTTTGTGAGGAATGTCACATCACTTCCATCTGCCTGTGGGACCCTTCGACTAACCACTAACAATTGCTAAGTTAAGTTTCCCAGATTGGTGAGGAATTTGAAAATAATTCTTCCCTCAGCAGGCGTAATTGGAAAAAGCATTAAATTGATTGAGAGCTCATGCTGAAAGTGTTAAAAAGTAAAATAAAATACCTGGCAATCGGTTTTAATTTAGGAAAGCCGTTCTTCATCTCAGTTATAATCGCATCGATGGGCGTTGGTTTCTTTTCAAAACTGTGAGAAGATCGGTTGGCAGATTTTAGCACAATTGGGTTTTTATCGTTAAGGAGAAATGTGGGGAGAGGCGGTGGCGGTGGCGGTGGTGGAGGTTGACACTCTGGTTTAGCTTTTTCATTGTTTTTTGATAAATCTGGGGGGAAAAGTATATTATAAAATTTGGTGTTATTATGGAGATAATAGTCATTTACTTACTGGTTAACTTGTTTTGATTTTCCAAAATTAAAGCGACTTGAGTTTTAAGCAGTTCTAATTCTTCTTCTAACTTTTTAATAGCTTTCTGTTCCTCAGGATCTTTTCTATAATCGAAACAAAACCAAAAATTGCACTTTTGCATTTATAAATTGACAATTTTTAAAAAAGTAAATACCTTTGTTGTAAAGTGTTATCCTCAACCTTTACAAGACAGTCATCTTCAGGTAGAGTATTTTGCCTCCATGTAGCAAAATTGAAGCAAACTCTCGGCGCTTTGGGAAGTGGCAAATTTGTACCGATTATCCTGATTAAACTTCTTCTAGATCTGATCTTTCTCTGAGGTCCAAATACTAAATATGGCAGTGTCCTTTGAATATACTGAAATTGACAAAAAAGAAGGAGCATTGGATTAGAAAGATTTTAAAACCGTTACTATAATAAGCTGTTGTTTGAGCTTTGTGATGATTTTTTGCCATAAAGTTTAATGCAAATCTGTGATTTGTAACCAGTTGTTCTCCCTGTCTAGGAAAACTAGGGATTTTGTCACACGAACTTTTCCCTGAGAGTTGGTGGCCACAATATTTAAGGCAGTTAAACTGAAACGTAAAGGTCTACGATTCGAATGCAAGGCCATTACATTGGAAACATAAGATTTAATTACAAAATGACTTTATTCACACACTGGCTCCCCAAACGCAAAGCACAAATAGTCTTTTCATTAAATAATGATGTAGTTCTATTATTTTATTATAGTTATTTAGTGTAAAAAAGTTGCTGCAGACACGGATAACCACAGAGACACAACAAACTTGGAGTCATGTCATCCAAGTGGGATCTTAGCTGGATGTCCATTGGCAAGGGACCAGGAGGGTCCACCAATTCTATTTGACCCATCGGTTTTTGCTTTTCTTTTCCTCCTTTAGCCTGATTGGGAAATCAATATAAAAGGGAGTCAGCTGGCAGTCAGTGGCAAGTCAGCTGTCGAGGATACAGGGAGTTGCAGGAAGAAGATCCTGGGAGACACAGGATGATGTGGAAGCTGTATTGGCAAGCAGTATTTGGGGTAAGTCCTCTTATGAGTAAATTCATCCCAGAGTTAGCATTGTGTCTAACTTACCAGTTTAACAATAAATGTTTAATAATATGGTTTATTGTATTGAATAATCCTACCTAAATCCTTAAATCCTACTGTTCATTTGTTAAATAAATTTTGAATTTTTTGTTTATAAGAAAAGAAATATCTTAAGCTGTTTCCAATGAACGAAAAATCACTCACACTATTATTTCACATGTGGATGCTTAGCCGGGATTCTGAAATTTTTGGCATGAAGAGGTTTTGGAGTTAGTCGACCGCTTGTTGGGTTTTAATACGCATCAAAGTGAACCAAGAAGATGGCATTGAACTTAGCCAACTGTATCAATGATATCGATTTTTGTTGGAAGCGAAAGATAAGTCATAATAAGAACAAGATAGAGGATGCATGGTAGGAAATCTGGTGTTTTCTTTATTTGTTTTTCGTTTTATTTTTAACATTAAGTATAGCCATGATGTAAATGCTGATGCTTCAGTAGATGTAGTTATGAACGGCATACTTGTCTCTTTATGTCCCTTGCAATTAGTGATTTTCATGCAATGGCAGACTTTTCCACTACTGGTAATATTTTCTAGTAGCCAGTAGGCCTAGAATAGGATTTTTATAATGAGGGTTCACAACAGCAGAGGTCGTATCATCCTTAGAGTGATCCCACCCCCTGCACCTTTACCTTACAATGATTTAATGTATTTATAACTACAAAAGAAAAAATCTATAAAAGGAGTAGTCAAAGGAAAGAAGCAACTTTATTACAAAAAGACAATTTAGTAGGTAACAATAATAACAAAACATGGCTTATGGATTCCTAACATTGCCCTAAACTAAATGCAAGGAATCAATGGAATAATTCATTTCATTGGAATTCAGCAATCTCATTAGGGAAGAGTTTAGTCCTTAATTATTCTGTTCTGAAATGGGACAAAGAACAATTTATAGTTTCTTTGTTTAGAGACACATGGATATAAATAAAAAAAATTGGATATCAATCCTGGCATCATGTCCAATAATTTGCTGTCTTGTATGGCATAATTGCAGAAGATAACACTACTTACAAGTTTATGACCTTGCAACTATTCTATTTACATTTAGTTCCATGCTGTTGCATGAACACAACTCAACAAGCTTATTTAGAGATTTTTGAAGTAGCTCAGCCCCATAAATGGAAGTAATAGCAGTTTACATCTTCAGGTCATCATCAAAGAAGGAGAAATTAACTAAGTAAAAATAACGTAAAATATTATTATATAAATAGAAATAAAAATATTATAAACGAATTTATGTGACAATCGCTCGTTGGCATCTTAGACTGAATTATTCCTAAATAACAAAACGATAGGTAAACAAACATTTTTGTTTGGAAGAGGATTATAAAGTGATGGCATTATATCCCATCAAATGTTAACAGTTTATTACATAGAAGGGAAATTGAACGAAAACATGAAACCTTCATTATTTTCCAGACAACCGATTTGCAACACCATCCTCGAGAGGGAAGAGGGCTCTGGGCGAAAATCATAGTTTGATGAGGAAGCTCCGTGAAACTCTGTTGGGTAGACCCAACAAAAAGTTCTTGGGAATGGGCAAGAGAGCTTAAGAGTTATGGTGGACATGGAAAACTCAGAGACCATAAATCGTAGACTGTATAACATGGAGAAATGAAACTATCAATCACAGCGGTTCCTCATGAATTGACCATTGAGCAGGTACTATGCCAAGTAGAAATTTGTTAATATCGATGAAAAGTGGATTATTGGGGAAACCCCAAGACCAAGAAGCAATGGCTAGACTGCAATCAGCCTGCTCTATCAACCAAAAAAGGGTAATTTAACAAAAAGACAATCCTAACTGTATTTTGAAATTATGAAAACATTATTAGGGAAAACTTTTATTTCTGTGGATGAGGTTCAAAATGGACAAAACCCAGAGTGGTGCTGCGAAGGAATCCAAATTGCAACATCTGGTCTCGAGATGGTAACAAACCAAAAAACACAACTGATTATTCTTTGAATATTTAAAAAAATGTGTCAAAATGAAATTATTTTTAAGTTAGCAAGAAAAACGGTCATATTTTGTAACTCACATTAATATTAAATTAGTATTAAATATACTCTTTAGCAACTTTGCTGAATGTTGTTAAATGATGACCTTAACCGTTGCGGCCACCGTCATACCCTTGGACCTTATAAAAATTTTTAAAAACTCCCCAGCCGGATAAAATAAATTAACAAATTTATTTTAAATTGTATTTTTGGTTTAATTAGTGAGGTTTTAATAGTAAGTTTAAAATAAACCTTGAAAAAAAATCATTTTGTCCGGCGATTTCAAACTTGGGCTAACGGACTCACCTCGAGCAAAATATCGAAGATTATGTTTACTGTCTTGAGGAGAAAAGTCGGCATCGCGGATCCTGTTAAAAAATAAATCGATCGAACAAATCCAACGTCAAGACAGAAATGGAGAGTTTAATTTTAAAGATCATCACTGATCACGGTGACATCCCCATTTGTAAAAAAACACGAAAACATTGAAATATTCAGTACGACCAATCAGAAAACCTAAACGGCCCCTCGTACGAAAAATCGTACATTTCCAGGCAGAACTAAAACCCTTGAACTAAAAAGCCAAGACCTCCTTAAAACTCGCAGAACTAGAAATTATTGTAAAATTTTATTCGATTTAAACTTGGATTTTTGTATCATTATAATAATTCAGGCATTTTTCGAAGTTCATATTCTTTTAAAATATATTGTTTTTTTCGAATTTTCGTTTTTAATTATTTGCATCCTGAAACGAAGCCGGCTGTTATAACATTTCAGTAGGTAACGTACTGCGATTACTCAACAAACAAGTCAGAGGGGAGGCACCGACCTGAAAGTTCAAACTGCATTTAGTCAATCTCGTCGTTTTTTGTATTTCTATATCGTAGTCAATGTCAATACCCCGACTGGGAGTCTACGGTCGAAAATTCCTGGAAAAATAAAGGAATATTTATAAAGCCGTTTCTTTTAGATGTGAAGCGTTGACGAAAGGTTGAAAATCCGAAGGGAAAAGATGAATTTGAACATGTTGTAATTCACGTTTGTATCATTTCTAGTTTGAAGGTAATGAAATTATTTTATTGAGAAAGGTCGGTTTGGTACTATTTAATACTTACGAGTAATTTTCATTAATCAATCGTTTTTTCCTTGCCAGAAATGCTATCTATATACGTGCTTCATTTCTGAGAATTGATCGAAAAACTTAATTCATTCAATATTTTTTATTTACACGTCTCAACCATAAATACCTCTATTCTCAGTCGTACACTATCAAGATGGGACTGGACATATCTGAACGTATCTGGCAATGTTGGGTTGTCAAGTACGAGTTTTCTCAAAGGACTGAATTTTAAATAAACGAAACAAGTCCCAAAAAATAAATAAATATACGAAAATATCCACCTCATGCTCCTCACATGATACATGCAGAGTGCTCACTAACTGCTCTCGTGCTGAGACTTCACATGGTCACTTATTGGGTATGTCTTAATGTGCAAGTTTGTTGGATTATTGCAAGTGAAGTAGGCAAACTGCAGAACTACATGCAGGTGAAGACAGACCAAATAAGTGACCCAATGCCAGTTCAGAATGAGTTCACCTATTTGCAGACCTATACCCATCATCAAAACTAACCGATCTGTTCAATAAAAAAACAACATTGGCAAGTTTTGACAATATTTCGTATCTATCTGCAAATAAATTGCACTTTTCATTAGCTGTAATTTTTTTTTATAAATATAATAATAATCTTAATTATTTTGTTATTTCAGGAAAGATGGATATTTTAATAAAGGATTTACGGCCTGGGATGAAGAACATGAATTTGACAGTGATAGTTTTGGATGTTGGTAATCCGATTCCTGTAAAAGAGAGAGAAGTTAGGACACTGAAAGTAGCCGATACAAGTGCGTGTATTAATTTGTGTTTGTGGGACGATCCTGGCAGATACCTTTATCCGGGTGATATTGTGCGATTAACTAAAGCTCATGTGAATATGTTTCGAAGCTGCCTTACGCTCTATTCCGGAAAAGCGGGCGACATAGACAAGCTAGGTGAATTTTGTATGGTATTCAACGAGCAGTTGAATATGTCCGAGCCGAATATGAACTTTGACGTTCCGCAGAGTATGGGACAGGGTATGAACAACGGCGGACCCGCAGGACTCAGCCTGTTGGCGAACAACAACGGCGGCAAAGGAGGGGCGGGTATGCCTCCAGCCGGGTTGATGGGTGCAAAACCACAGGGAAGTAAACTGCCGCCTCAAAGGTCAACTCAAGAACCACAACCTCTACAAGGGAAAAACCAGCCCAAAGTGAACAATAAAAACTCAAGAGGGCCAATGAAAGGCAATATTGTTAGAACGGAACGTAGGTGACCTCTGTACGAATTAAACTATTAAGAATCCACAAAAAAGTAAAACACCTGTAATCATGTGATTCATCAAAATGACTCAAGTGATAAACTATGTATCTTACATTGAAATAAGTGTACCATTTGCAATTACCATGTTTTATCATACTATTAAACTGAATAATTATTTAATTGTACATTTTTATTTTAAGTTTTTAAATGTAATCAATCATTTTACATAAATAAATTAAGTTCCTTATTTAAAGGAAAATACATATTAGTACAACCCAATCTATTTACTTGTTCAATACACCTTAAGTAACAATTAAAATTGATTTTTATTGGTGGTTCACAACAGCAAAGGCCATATAAACCCACAGCATACCAGTCCCCCCCCCCCCTTTGAATGCAAGTCAGAATCAAAGGCATGATCGCTGATTCCAACTCCAGGACCTTACAGGGATGAGCACTGTGTCAATGCTTAAACCATTGTGGCCACAGACCCCTTTTGTTTACTGTTTGAGGCCAGTAAGAAAATGAAGCTTCTTCGCTTTTCATCCTGACATGCCTATTATTGTAGCATACAAAATCAGCAAGGAAAAGTTGCATGCTGAACCAGTATAACATTGCTTATTGGGTCTTTCATCATTCACTAATGAACACGTAACCAACTCTAGTTCAATTCACTGATTCATAGGCTTACTTTACTTGATTATTTATAATCAACTGTAGACTATAAATCAACCAGGATGATTGAAAATTTGTTTATCATAAAATACTATTTTAAAAACCAAATATTTATTTAAATAATTTTGTACAAAGAGTTGTTTCAAAGGCAGCATTTCAAATTGTGTTAAGATTTACGAAATTACTTCTTACAATTAACTGCAAGCTTACTCGAAAATTATCAATGATTTTTTTCTTTAAAAAAAAATTAAATAAAATTTTTAAAAAAATATATATACTAATATACTATAACAAAAGTGTTAGTTTTGCATTTTTTTTTTTTTTTTTGTGAAATATAGTTTTATTTAATTGCCATACTTAAAACCTATTCTATTTAAAGTTACTACATAAATTATATAAGCAGTAAACTAACAGGGATTTCCAGATTTATTTATGAAAAATCATTATTTAACATTATTTATTTTCTTGAATTAATATAAATAATTGTTAATTTACATTATAAGTATAAAAAATGATTAAGCACTTGTCTTGGCAGCAGCTTTTGCTAATCCCTGCTGAAACTGGTGGCTTTGAGCTTGAAGCTTTCCCAGCCTCTCTTTGTGAAAATTCATTTTCTTTTCCAGGGAAGTCAGTAGCTCATCAATTCTTTTACTAACAACAAAATAAGAATGAACAATATTTTGCAAATATGTTTAACATCAGTTAATGTATCAGTAAATACTTACATTTCGACAGTAATAAAGCCCAATCTTTTATTCACATTTGACTTGGCCTCATTTACCTCTTGTTTCATCAGGACGGGTCCGATCAATTTATAAACTTCACCATCCTCTTTCAAAAGATCGAGTTCCTGGACATTTTTATTTTACGAAGTAAAATAAATTATAACCAAAATATAATTCAAAATGATTTACCAGTTTCACACCAGTTGTCTCGTGCAGTTGACTCTCCAAGAGCTGTTTTTGAGTCATTGTCGTGTGGTACTCTAGTTAAATAAAAAATAAATGATTAACTAATTATAAAATAACAGGAAAGCTACCCAGTTTATAGGGCTTCGCAATTTCTGTTTTTGTAATGTGTTATTTTGAAGTAATTAATCCTCACATTAAAAAAATTAATTAAATAAAAATTTATCACCAATAACTGTGATTTCAAATGATATATAAATAATGATAGCACACTTGGAAATTACTTATCTTTTTTTTTTTTTTAATTGAATAGGCATCACATTTTAAATAATTTTGTAAATATTTAAATTACTGCAGCCTTGAAAAAAGGGTGTTGCAAGGACAAACAAATAATAATGAAACAATTTTATTATGCAAGAAAAATATGTATTGCTTATAAAAAGCCAACAACAAAAAAACATTAAAAAATTATATAATAATAATAATAATGACAATTAAAAATTTTCAAGTAGTTGGTCTGTATCCAATTGTGGTTGAGTGTCTATCTTGAAATCAAATAGTTCATCATCAGAATGATCACCCAAATTTTCAACTATTTTATTTATTTCCATGATTTCTTTAACTTCATCTTCCGTAGGTTCTTTTTTATTTTTATCTGCTATATCTTCTTCATCCTCTTGTACATATTTGCTTTCTTGCAACCGATTTTTCCCTGTTTCTGTGTACTTTATGAAAAATTCTCTGTTTAAACTGTACACGAAAGGCTTGGCCGCATTCTTCAATTCGGGATAAGGATTGTATAAATCCCTAATGTAATCAGGGAGTTCATCCTCCGTTTTATCACCCTTAGCCCTAGTGTACAATATGTGGCAACGATGCTGAAATGAAGGGTCTCTTCTCATTAGATTTTTACCTCCGTCATCCAACAGTTGTGAATCTATATAATCATCCAAGAGACTGGTCAGCCGTTCGTCTTTTTCTTGTGGGAGGGGCCTGTAAAGGACAGATCTGACACTGTCTGCAAAAGGGAGTTTAACAAAGTAAAGAGCTTTCCCCAATTCGTCTGAAACCGGGAGAAGGAGGCCGAGATGAATTTTACCATTGTTCGATAAAATTCTCCTGGCCAATCCATACTTGTTTTCAGCCTGGAGAGCTGTTATCAATGCGGAGACTAAAGCGTGAGACCTGGCCGTCCCGTCCGGAACAGCGACATAGACATCTTGCCCCGTCAACATGGCACGATTGATCCTTTCTTTTTTCACAGATCCTAAGTATGAGAAGACCGGTGAGCCGGTTTTTCTCTTCAGAGCATCCTGATCGGCATAGCTCAGGTATACTTTAGTCCCTCCAAATTTTACATACTGGACCACATCAGCCTCATGTTTAATGGCTTTATGAGTGGTTTCGTTTTCATTTATATTAGCCGAGCCGGGTTCGTTAATCAAAGGCTTCCTCCACATGATGCGAGTCTCTTCTGTTGTCAACTTCATCCACTTCATACCTATTTTAATTTTCACGCCTATGTCTAAAGTTATTTTGTTTAATCGCTTCATTTTTCTCTTTTTCTCATAGAATTTGAATTCTTCTTCTGCGTCGTTGAAATTGAGCCAGACGCCTGTTTCAAGTCTGCTCGCGAATTTGAACATCAAAGCTTTATTACCACTTAAAGCGTCAACGTCGGCATTTTCTTCTTTCACATCGACCCCAATGAAGACGACGTTGATTTTCTCAGCAGCGACGACATCGACTAAAGAGTCCAGTTTGCCCATCGAGTAAAGTTCTGACAATTGGAAATTCGAGAAAACGACGAGTTGTTTATCGCGGAATCTCTTTCCTCTCGTCTCTTCTTTGAGGAAATTCAAGCCGACGACGAATCCCTCGACCCAGTTGCTCTCTTTCACCGACGACATCTCCATGTTTTCCACCTCTTTCAAAAAATCCCAGCTCGGTATGCACAGCGGGGTACGTTCCGATATGTTCTTGTAGTCATTCCCACCTTTGAACAGCCTCGAGTCCGAAGTCTCCGACCCGATGGCGATCAAACCGATTTCGTCCGTTTCGTTCGAGAAGAGTTTCCTCAGGACGATACGCTCCAAGCAGGATTTGGCCCTGTCGAAATAGCTCCTCCCGTTATCCGTTAACCCGCTCGTAGATGAGCTCACGTCGAAAACGACTGCCGTAGCTACTTTGTTCGAACCCATCCTTAAAACGGATATAAAATTTCAACTGGAAACGTAAACATGAAGAATTTCTCCAACTACGAAACCAGATCTGAAACCTCGCGGTTCTTTCTCGTCTCCACCACCAGTGCAGAGGACGGTGCATGCGCCGTATGCCCTGCAAGAATGCAGAACAGCACGGTGTACAAAGGTACCAACTATAAAAAAAACGCCTTGCCGCCCATCTATATCTATCAGTTCAAACAGACCAATTTTTAAATAATAATAGGGTGTCATTTAAACTACTCGAAAATTATTAGGGATATTTTTAATTTATTCTTATTCTATTAATTTTAATTAAGAAAACCAATATATCATTGTTAGCTGGATAAAACAGAAAAGAAAATACACACCAGGAACAAAACAACGTTAATCCTTATATTTAATAACGGATTTACATAAGAATGGAAAACATGAGGAATACTCATTTTGTAAACAAAGTCCTTTTCTTGTCTTTTCTCCATTTTAATCCAATTGTATACTCTAACCATGGAAAGACATCACCTTGAAAAAGAAATTCGCAATATTATTGTGAGAATGATTCATCTAGGTCGCAAGCAAGTGGATATTGCAGATATTGCGTTTCTCAAAGCTTAGTCTCTGGACTCCAATTCCAAGAGGTAGTGGATCGCAATGCATTACGACGCCAAGGATGACAGAAATATTGTCACTGCTGCAAGATGGAACCCTTTCCATAGTGCAAGACAGATCCTAATGAAATACAAGTTGGTTTGCAAGGCTTAATCAACACAAACAATTTTTATTCGTTTATGGGAAGTTAGCCTTACATTGTATGCCCATTGAGACAACCTGTAGCAACAACCCGCCAACAGCAACTCAAGAGCAAATGGTGTGCATAGTGAGAACACCAACTGGAATATTGTTTTGATTATTGATGGGTCGGGTTTCTGTCTGTGTAGTGATAGCAGGTGCCAAAGAGTCTACCGAGAACAGGGGTTGCATACAATTTTCAGTTTGTGCTTCCTTCAGTTCGATTTTGCAGGAGGCAGAGTAAAGGTCTGAGCTAGGATTAAATTGGAGGATGAACTGGACTCCATATTGTTGAAGGCTGCTTCACCACCCAATTCAATCCGATTCTGAAAATTTTTGTTTCACATATAATAAGTGTGTGAGCAAATCAAATTTTAGGTTTTTAGAACTACAAACAATTTTAAGGATGTAGAAATAATGATTATACTAATCCGTACAAGTTTAACAGGCATAATTTACCATATTATTTGAATTAAGTAGACTTTGTATCTAAGGTCTTGGGTGAGATGAAAACGTTAGTGCTACAAGCAGGTTTTAAACTCATTACCTGGATATTAATTAATCCTGGCTAATGCTGGGTCAAATTCCCAAATGTGTGGATGCTTTGAGTTCTGCTATTTCACGATACTACCCACTCTTGATACTAACTTTTTCATCTCGACCAAAACCTTACATACGAAGAATAATTATTTTAAATAATTAATAATAATAATCATAATATTTTATGGACCACTAATATTTTATGGATGAATATAATGATTGCAGAAGTGATCACTTTTCTAACCTCATAGCCACTTCATAAGTCGCTAAGAATTGAATTCTGATAGCATGACATTTGAAAATGGCCAAAAGAAGCAAAATTCGAAAGGTAGTAGGTCGAGATGAGGAGTTGGTGTCCATGTGGATCTGAGTCACAATAGCTGAAGTGGTTAGAGCAGTGGTGTAATAAGTCAAAGGTCATGTGCAGTCATCTCACTCATAACTTTTATCTCAACTAAGTCCTATTGCAGAACTAGAGCATTACGTGATTTATAATCTTATGTAAAGTTTGGTTGATATAAAAATATTCTTGTCACGAGTGGGACTCAAACCTAGAATCTCCGGCTTAATACAACGCCACTCTGAAGCTACTTGGAGTTGGTATCCATAAGGATCAATGTTACAATGTCAATAGCTGAAGTGGCACTGTGACACTAATCTTTTTGTCTCAACCACATTGTACATAAAATTACAAACAAAAAGAATAATTAAATTATAGTTTTGTTGCATTCGCTGACTAATTTTGATGAGATTTTTTTACTTGCTAAAGCTTTAATGTTGGCTATCTGATCATATGAGAAGTTTTTGTCAGTATAACCTCTTTTAAGATTTTCTAAGGCACAAGCATACTTATTTCAGCTTGAAAGACCGACGTACTTCTCTCATGAGTTTGAGCACACAAACACTCAATCCGGTACTTGGCATGTTTTGGAGCCATCTTTATAATTATATCTTTAGTTGCCCTGAATTCTTCTTCTTTGACGTCTGTTGAGACTTGAAGCAGGTAAAGTGTTATTGTCAGGAAGTTAGTCACCATTTCTAAGAATGGGTGTCCTATTTTATTTGATCGGGTTGTGTTCATGAAATATTTAGTTTCTATCCAATTAGATTATTTCTGAAACCTAAATGAGTTTTTCTTTTTGTCTCCTTGAAGATAGGTTGACTGTGGGCATATGTGGGTGAAGGGTTATTTCTTTCTACATTACGCATTGTTAATAAATGTTTTTGTAAATAGTTAAAACCCATGATATTTATTAAAGATTTAAATCTATCTGCGGAAATTTTTCGACGAAATGTGTGAAATAAGCATTTGCCAAGGAAATCACACTTACCTTTTTCCACGCTTTTGTATTTGTCTAATTCAGCTTGCATCTTGGACTGGAGCTCTTCGTCCATCTTTGAGTCAATATTTTTTCGACAAGTGAAAACTTAAACTGATTTTATTTCTTTATTGAAAAGGCGTAGAGTAATTTAAGAAGAGTTTTTTTGCGTTCAGTTCCAACTACGGTTTCACTCTGGGACAAACACGCAGAAAACCGTGTTATTACCTACTGAGTGCCGACCCTGCAATCCTAGGTCCTACTATTTGATAGGATATCAGTGGAATATAATTTTTAAAAATCTCTGGTTTCATTTTCATAATTATTTTAAGGTAGTAAAAAATGAGTTGGATCCATTTGCTATCGCCGTCGCAATTGTTTTCCTCGTCAAAAAGCATATTCAACCAGTTCAATGCTATAGCAGCGAATGGTAAGTAAAATGTAATTTATAAAACTTGATTCGATTGAATTTGCTTGACCAGTTTTAAAAATGTGGATGATTGATTGATATACTTTTTATTTTTAAAAATAGCACACATACAAATCGCATTTTGAATGGTGCACAAAGTAAGGCTAATGCCACCTGCCTGTTTGCAATTAAAAAAGAAATATTCACCAACACAAAATACTAATAGTAACTCTGAAGTACAATATTAAGCAAAAAAATCAGAAGAATTGATGTTCTAACAGAAGAAGCTGCACAGTTTCATGCCAAGCTAGTTGTTGGACTATTATCATTGCTGTACAAACTTTAAATTTAATAATTTTTAAGGGAAAGTGTAATATTCCATTCCAGAATTCCGTCACACAGTGTTCTGTTCTGACGTTTGGCCTCTTTCTTGTTTTTGGCATCTATAATATCCCCAATTTGCACAGAAATAATATAAGTTCTATTTCTCCTAAGATTCAAGAAGTAAAGACCGTTGTGATGCAGATAATTTCCCCATTGGACAAATTCCCCTCTGAGAAACCTACCCTGGTAGTGACAGGCAAAAATCCCACTCATATTGATAAAAGAACATGGTGCTCCTAATTTGACTCATTGTTTTTATCAATAAATAAATATCTGTTTATGCTATGTTTTAAATTGGGAATATCAATTAGAGGTAAAACAGCATACTACTTATACTTTTCACAGAATTTAAAAAGTTTATTCAGTATCATTTGAATTGTTAAATATTAAATTTTAGTTTTCATCTTTGTTTTCTTAATTTCAATTTTTAAACTTAAAAATGCCACTTGGTGATGAGGATGACCACATGGTGCAGCACTTATTGATGATGGACGTTCCATCAGTTATGTGGCTGTTGCCATCGGAGTTCCCAACTGCCAGATGTTTTTGAGAAACTGGGTTCTACCTTAGAAGGCTAAGTTCTGGATGCCCTCGGATAACAGAAACAAGGATGACCTTTTTTGACTTTGGCAATTTTGTGAAACCGGCAGCGATAGGTCAGTCCAGGAAGTTCGAGGTGTCCAAATTTCTGAACACACAGCTCAAAGATTAATTAATTATTATGGACTGATGACTCCTTAAGAGGATTGACAGAACACACAGATTTACATGGCACACTTTTCTCGAGAATAGCCATTTCTTTGGACAATTGGTCTGCTGTACATTTTACAGATGATAGTTGCTTTACGATCTCCAGTTGTTCCTGAAAGAGTGTGATGGAGGCGAAATGAAAGGTACGAACCTTGTAATTTTTTCCAGAGCCCATCTTTTCAATGTAGATCAGTGTTGGTGTGGCTTGAATTCAATGGAGTTGCACAGAGTTGATGTATGTGGGTATGTGAGTCTTTGACGTCCACTCGCCATGTGGATGATATTTGGAACGTGTTGCCTATCCTTGGTGAGCGCAGTATCAGTATATGTAGTAAATTAAAGTTTTATAAATTAGCTATTAGTTAGTCTGTCCCTAATTAAATGATGGATAGGGATGTCACTATGAAAACAAGCATTAGATTGATATAACTTTATTCACAAAATCCGGAACACAAAAATTAAATCGGACAGAACCAAATCAATAGTTATGTAAAACTCAAGCCAATTCAAAAGTAATAATTTAAACATTAATTATTAATGAATTAATGGAAAGAGTGAGGTTGTTGTAGCTTCCACAATTTGGATATTTTAGGCTTAATTATTGATAGCTGGTTACTGATGTCAGGCTCAAAATCTAGACAGTGTTCGGTGTTTACTTTTGGTAGCTGTGTAGATAGAAAATCCAGATTCATGTAAGATGTGGCAAATGGAAGAACGAATATTTCTTTTTCAGCAAGCAGTGGAAGTTTTGTTTTCCAGACAGAGCCAAAAATGGGGCTACTATCGCATACAAAAATAAATTGTAAGGTAGGGTCTTTTGGGATTGAGAACAAATCAGTTGACAAACAGAATGTTGAGGGCATTGATAGTGAAATTAGTGATGATGCATTGATAATTTGTCTAAGGACTTTTGAATGGAAGGATTGGAATTTGGAAGCACTGTATTTGTGTCAGAACCCCACGTTCCACTCTGCATGTCCAAAGTTGTGACAATAAAGTCTAGTAGTTCGACGATCAAAATGTATTTGCCCTAGGTCTTCATAATTGTCCAAGACTTCTAACTTTTCAACTTTCAATCAGCTGCCATGTTGTGGTCCTAAGTAGTTGACTTGATGTTCGTATGTATTCCATATGTAAAGTGCCATTGTCCAATTTTCTTCATTCAGTCTTGTCATCCACTTTTTAACCATATTGATAAGCTCGATATTCTTTGATGTTGGAGTAGATTAAATAAAAAAGGTCTACATTTAAATAAATATATTGCTTGAAAATGTATTTTTCCATTTGTTTTTAACCTTTTTTTGTCATTAATATTGAGTGTATGCATTCTGTACCAACCATACATTGTACCATTTGAACAAAAGTAAAAACCAAACATTCAACAAATTGCAGTGATTGCGACTCGTCTGGCTTCCAAAAAAGCAGGTGGAAGCTCAAAAAACAAGAAGGGCAAGCCAAGACCGAAACATAGAAGAATTCATTATCAAGATGGAAGACATGTGCAAAAAGGGACAATGCTAGTAACACAAAATACGCTTAGATTTCACCCTGGCTTAAACGTATTTATCTAGCCTTTTTAAATTTTTCTTTATCCTTCAATTTTTAACTGTAATGTATTTTCAGGTTGGCATCGGCAAAAATTTGACTTTGTTCGCTATGGAGGCAGGGAAAGTCTTAGTAACATGTGAAAAAACTGACCTTGACGTTGAACATAGTGTTGTCAGAAGAATGTATGACGGAAGAACATTGGAAAATTTCCATAAAAAACACTTTCACGTGATACCCACCGAACAACATTTCAGATTCAAAAGGATTAGCTAAGGCTATTAAAATATTTTTACATTTAGTAAATGGAATAAACACTATTATTATTTATGTTTTTTTTTTTCTCTTTTCCTTAAAACAGTGATTCCTAAACAGGGACACCGCAAAAATGTTCTAGTTTTTCAATTTCACAAGTCAGCAGTTTTGATTATTTATCAAATAGAATTGCAGACAACACATGTGGAATAGATATATAAATGTTTTTCTGAAATGGAAAAGAAGAAAAACTACTATTAACATAAAGATTGCCCTGAGATAGACCAATTTTTTATTGGCCTACTATGTAAAAATGCGTGCCTATATTAATGTCTCTAGAAACTGAAAAAATTTGCAAAGTAAGGACCTAAACCCTGACAAAGTTAATAACTGGAAAATGAAAAATTTTATTGAATAAAACCAACTTAAGATTTTATATTATATATGTATATATATTTGTTTTATTTACATAAATTACACTTATTATTACCATGTTATTTACATAAATTCAGTCTAATGTGCTTAATATAAGCTTAATAAAATATATACATTATTTATATATACTTTTCCCAAGCTTTCTTTAGAACTATCTAATATGCTTGGCACTTCATTGGCCATTAAAATTGCCTAAAAATACAATACATGTTAGGCAGCCTGATTAAAGTAGTTTAGGACAGCTGATAAGATAATTACCTAAGCAGGTAAAAGATCAAAGTCATCACTGACATGCACCAAAGGGACGTGGGTTTCATCTATTACCGGCGTAGCTTTAAGTTCACACATTCCTATCTCTTTCATTTTCCATTCCCAGTCCATTTTTTGAATCGCAAGGAGTGAATTGGCCTCATTGTGATGTCGTACGAGCATATTTTCTTTGATTTTTTCCCATTTGTCATCTACGTCTTGTAACCAAGAAAGGAATAGACGGCCATTGTAGCGAGATCTCGCGTTGCGATCTTTTTCTTCTTGCTCTGGCGTTATTGCCGAATATACTTCTTCATCCCGGAGAATGGTGCAAGCGGAAAATGGAAGTGACTGGTTTGCTAATGCTCTTGCAGCTCGTCCATGAACTCTCAATATCTCTTGCTCTACGGATAAGACGAGTTTTTCTTTTTCGATTACATGCTGCAAAAGTGAAAGAAAAAATCAAGTAATGCAATAATATATATCAAAAAATTCATTATTACCTGCATAAGTAGACGGTGCCTTTCCTTTTCCTGGGTTATGAAAAGATCTCGGATCCCAGGAGGCAATGAAGCTGGAGGATTTCCTGAAGGTGGAGGGACCCTGTTGTTTGCATTATTAGCTAATACGTATGTACACCGGTTCATCAAATAGTCTTTGAATCCCTGTGGTGGCTTTGGCTGAACTGGGAAAAGACCTTTCCTTTTCCTATCAATCTACATTCAAAATTAAATTAGTAAGTGCAAAAATCAATGGCCTCATTGTTTATAATAAATATACCTGTTTTCTAATGTTAAGAAAGAGTTCATAACTATTGCTAATTTGGTCATGGTGGAAAACTGTACTATCACTTGTCGAACTATTATTATTTCCTTCACTTCCAGATCCTGATCCACAGTTATTATTATTATTATTTGTTGAGTTATTATTGGAAGTATTCGAGGTGTTAGAATTGTTTTCCTTTGGTCTGATTTTCCTTTTCCTTGGATGAAGTTCCTGTGGCGTGACTTGAGGCGGTGGTGGCTGAGATGCAGGAGACTGCTCTTCAGAAGCAGAAGCACAAGAATTTTGATTTGAATTGGCTGCATTTGAACCCGACTGACCTTAACAAAAAATAAATAAAAACATATAAGAGATATAAATAAATAATATTTAAAAAAAATAGACAGTAATAGTCTCCAAAGCAAAAAAGTTTTTAAAAAACTAGTTAAGAGTTTGTAGCATAATTGTATGGACAGAAATTGTATCAACATACTTGTATTGTTTTTCTCCTCTGATTCCCCAGCACCTTCCGAAGTAGCAGGTGCTGGTGAGACTTGCCCAGGAGAACCACCTTCAACACCTGCAGGTGAAGAATTGCCCGAACCACCGTTTCCAGCACTCTCTTTGCTTGAACGCCCGGATTCTGAATTTGAGTTTTTCTTCACTCGGTGAGACCTTAGGACCCTTTGATGAGCTCCACGGGTTGAAGACACTGTCCCAGTGGTAGACGGGGTAGTCTGGGTGTTAGGAGTTTCTTCTCCACTCCCTGCCGATCCACCCCTCTCAGTGTCTTCAGGAGCAGCGGGCGGCGAAGCACCTTCGGTTTCTGTAGACGTCGCCACCACGTAAGGAAGATGGTGCCTCCCAGAGCCGGCTTTGCCGTTTCTTCCTCCAGCACCTGTCTCCTCCAATGAGCCGCTGCTTATGACAATTTTCAACGGGGGCACCTTTGGCCCTGGAGACTCTACACTCTTTGCATCCTCCCCTTCACTCTCAACACCAGGAACAGACTTGGGGCTACCACCACTATTACTCCCACTTTTTCCTAAAAACAAACATATGCTTAAAGTTGAGTTTTTAACTATTTATAACAGCAGAAATCCACACACAAGATAACACCATTGTATGTACATATCATAAATTTTGTTCATAACTTGCACGAAGCGTTATTTTTTCATGCACTTTGAAATTAAAAATTAATTTAGAAGTAAAAAACGAATGTTTTAGAACCTCTAGCACCACACTAATGATTAAAAAAAAATTATAAAATTTTTGTAGTTTAAAACCAAAAATGGCCCATGGACTATATAAAGGCATTAACCGAACCCAAAAATAACCTATGGATCGATAATCTGGTGGACTGAAGTTCAACAAATCAAACTATCCAAACAGCAGCATACAAAGATAAACAAACCTATGTCAAAAAAGGCAAGAAAACAATCCCCTCATCAATTGCACTATAAAATGGCTAAACCTACCTCCAATGGAAACATTTATGCAAGAAGCTAGGGAAAGGCTCTAGTAACAATCAAGCTGGATGGGAACTAAACACTTCAGAAATAAAGTCTTTTTTACAACAGGTATTAATTCGTCAGATGTGTTTCAGTCTAGGATGGACACTACCAACGAATTGAACAATTCATTAATTACAATTAATTAAGGTTTTTAGTTAAGATAAAAATCAATGGTATGAACAGGATTCGAACCCACGATCTTCAGCTAAATACGCCACTGCTCTATTACTTGAGCTATCATAACCTCGATCCACTCGGCCACTAACATCCCATCTCAACCCCACCTTTTGAATTTTCCCTCCTTTTTGCAATTTTTCAAAAGTCTTGTAATTGGATTGTATTCTGAAATAAAATGGCCACGGAGAGCTTTAGTGAAGTATACTTCATTTTAAATCATTAAATTCACTAATTTCATGGTATGCTTGACCAATTAATATATTATATACAATTAATTAAGGTTTTTTGGTTGAGATAAAAAAGTCAATGACACGAGCCATGCCATTGAAAAATGGCAAAAAGGAAGGAAAATTTAAAGGTGGGATTGAGATGGGAAGTTAGTGTCCGAGTGGATCGAGGTCATGATAGCGCGAGTGGTAGAGCTGCGGAATATCTAACCAAATATTGTGGGTTCAAATCCTGTTCATGCCATTGACTTTTTTTATCTTGACTAAAAAACCTTAATTAATTGTATTACCCAACCACGAAATTGTTTAATTTAAAGAATGAACTATGATTTATTGGAGACTGTGAGAAGCAGTCTAGAATGACGTAGGTTTATAATAAAAAAATTATCGCACCAACATGCATGAGACTACATAATTTCTTTCAAGTTTATTTGCCCGATTTATCTTTTATTATTTAAAAAAAGGGGGAAATGTATTAAAAATTTCTATAACAAGACTAAACAGTTAAGCATTTAACAACTACCAGTAACATAATATCATAGATCTGACAATTTTTGAATCAAATGAAAAAAAATCAGTACCAATTTTTATTTTTAAAATTACTACTTTCAAAATAAAACAACAAAAAACAAATAACATTATCATCACTCACCTCTCGAGGTTTCTTCCTTCCGTCGTTTCTTCTTTCCATCATCATCTTCATCCGTGGAATGGGTTCTCTTGAGTGTACCAGGCTCTGCAGGCGATGCCGTTTCATTACCACCGGATGTTTCCACATTGTTCTCCTTATCAACATTTCCAGCTTCCTCACTCGCAGCCTCTTTGCAGCCGGCGGGCTGATCCTCAGCTACCGGCTGACCAGCCTTCCCACCACTATCCATCGCACCACTGTAAACAAAACTAATTCAGTACAGTGCTATTTCCAAACATTATTTTCAATTTTTCAGGAAGGACTTAAAATTGAGTTTGTTTTAAGTGTATTTTATGGGAATTATTGTTATAGAATTTATTGAATTAGGCTATAAATACAAGGTAGGAAAGCCGATTTAGCTTGTGGTACAGAGTATAACTTGTTTAGGTTAAAGATAAGTAAGAAATGACAGATGTACAAGTTTACCTGTTGAAATCCTCCGATGACATTTGGCCGGCCCCTTTCCCTTTGTCCTTTTTCTCTTTGAGCTGATGGAGCCGCAAGGTGACTCGGGGAGAACCACACTTTTCTAGAAAAAATAATAACACGGTTCAACCTCGTTGTCACAATATAACTCCGTGGGGAGGAGGTTTTTACTCACACTCGCACACACTCGATCTTTTTATTCTAACAGTGTAAACGGTACATACTACTCGGCCTTTCACCCGTCCCGACTTCGCGAGTCATTAAAATTCAGTCGAATTTCCAAAGACCGAAGAAAAGAAAAGTTCGAGTTTATTATTGTACTTGAGACAACACCAGTTGGACAAAGTAGTGAATAAAGAAACGGACTGGGAAGGGAAAGGTGCGCAGATTCGAGTGCGCAGTTAGCGTGACTTCACTTTATTTCCATCTCTAATTGCAACCAAAGCTGACGAAGAGGTGATAAAATTGTCTTCCGTCAAAAAATCGAATGTCAATATTGACATCAACAGAAAATCAACAACAAAATAAATTTTCACCTAGATGAAGAACTCTTGTTAATTAAACAAAAAGGTATTTATTGTAAATATTTATATCAAAAAGTCATGGCGAGAAAGGGACAATATACTACACCTCCTCTGTCGTTTGACAATAGGCTGAATAAATCTTCATTATTCAGCATAAATGAAAAGCTTCATTTCTTTCTAAAGGCAACATCCGTATTAAATTTCATGTTATATTTAGCTTCATATATTTCAGTACTGAATTTTAAAAAACTCAACTCGTTTCAAGTTCGAACTCATATTATTGCGCAATATGTTGTATTGAATCCCAATATTTGTTGTCCCTTCTGGTTTACGATACTAAATTTAAGATAGAGCGTTTTTCCAGAACTTACTGAAAGGTCTTAATGACCATACTAATCGCAAGACGATTTGGATTTCTACAGCTCAAATCCGCACATGTATGGACACACACACACACACACACACACACACATGTGCAGAGTTGGGCCTATCATTTCTCGCAGATCACCAGCCATTCCAAGGCTAGGCAAAAAGTTTTAAAAAAATTTACCAGCAGCTTCAGCTATGAATTTTAATGCTGGCATCAACTGGGGCCTAGATGTTCAAGTGACTATTAGATTTAGATATTAGATTATATCAAAATAGATTTGACAATTTAATGAACTTTTTTTTAACAAAAAGAGAAATCTTGATCACTAATTTCAAAAGCAACTTGCAGTGATGATTTCATTAACTGTGCCATTTAAGTTCGAGTGACTTAAATCAAAACAGACGTGTTAATTTAATGAATACTTTTTCTTTAACAAAAAGAAAAATTTTGATCGCTAGCTTCACAAGCAGCTTGCAGCGATGATTTCAATACTGCCATTTAACAATTCGAAATATCTTGATCAATAATTTCACCAGCAGTATTCAGTTATGTATTTCGATCTGCACAGTAAAATGGTCTATTAAAGAACAGTAAACAAGGGTGAGTGTGTGACGTGTGGAGAGTAAAAGTAAGCATCAGCAGAAAAACAACGAAGTGCATTTGTAGGCCAAAGAATCCCGCTATCAATAAAAATAAATATTTCTTATGAATGCTCTGTCAAAACTACAATTTCAAAAGTTGGTAAAAGTTTTTTATCCATTTTATTCCATGATCTCTCTTATCTCTCTTGTATAGACATGTCCATCTAACAGGCCGTGCTAAAATTAGGTTCATATATTTTCTAGTGTACAATTTATATACTGATATATGAGCAGACAAAATCTCGTGTGTCTGTCTTCTCTCGAAGTATAGTCAAGTTTATTTAAATAACTGAATTTTTTCTTTATGCACAACTGGATAATAACTTGGTTTATTTCATGGTATACTTTCTCGATTCGTCCATTAAATTTATGTTAATATATTCGTTGAAGTCTTCAGCCCGCGTATGTAAAGAAAGGTCGCTCGATGATCCCACCAATTGAAAGGTGCAACTCCATGGCTCTGTATAGAGAACATGTATGAATACGTAAGAATTTGTGCTGGCGCACTGCATCGGGTTTTTTTTTTTTTTTTTTTACGAGGGTTCGCAACAGTAGAGGTCATATAAACCCTCAGGGTGCCGGTGTACGGGTTCGAATGCAGGGCCGCTGGATTCGAACCCGGGACCTTGACCTTACAGTGATGAGCGCCGTGCATCGAATATCTAGCTACCTTGTATGAAGGAGGAAACAAGGTTGTTTTATTGTATGTGGGACTGATAGTTTTACGTCCCTCCTATGTGTTGAGAATGAATGTATTTATTGTTGTGGAGAATGAGTACGGAATAATATCGAGTACCTAACTGGGTGAATGTTATATAAACGGGAAAAAATGTATTTAAGAATGAGTGAGAGATTTGTTTGGATTTAGGAATTGATTGTGGTGAGTTCTGAAATGTTCTAGCTGTTGATAGCCCTTGGAGCACCTTGGTAACCGGAAGATCAAGGTCTGACCCCCCGGGGCTGCCAACTCCCAGGGTAGGTGTTCTGCAGGTCATTTATTTTAAATAACAAAAGCTGAAATTCTAGTGGACTGTGAGAAGAAATAGGCTCAACTCTGACATGTGTGTACATGCATACATACATGTGCAGTTTTGAGCTTATATAAATCCAAATAATGATTTCTGCATATCGATTTTGAAGTGCATTTACGTCCTTTGATATTTTGAAAATAAACTTGACATTTTTGTTATTATTATTAATTTTTAAGGGCGTTTTAATGGCTAAGGTCATTTCACGTCATATATTATTTTTATTTATTTTTATGTTTTTTAATAAGAAGGTGGAATGATTTAACGATAAGCATTAGACACACTGCCGCTTCTGCTTTTGCTTTTTTTTATTTCAAACTGTGTTCCAAATGGTCAATAAATATGCATAAATTTCAATTGAAATCTGAATATACACAATTTATAAGCCTTCTGTCTAAGTCAACAACCATGGTATAAACGATATAACTTTTAAAACCCCCTTCCCTTTCTGTTTTCCTCTTTTTCCACCTTCACTCGAATATTCTGATTTATTAATTACACAATGGATTTTGTACATTAAGGCACGTCCATCAGAAAAGAAATGTTTAATTTTTTTAAATTTAAAAACAGACAAAACAGCGCTAGTAAGCTTATGTTAAAACAACATTTACTAAGACAAGCAAACTCACTCTTACAGCTATATAGCTCTAAACTAAGAATTATAGTAGGACTTTTTTATTGGACAGTATGATCCAAGAAAACAATTACACAACATGGGCTTATTCAATGATGATACCATTTGTTGATTAGGCAATCGGGAGGAAGAAACAGCCTCCCATGTCTTCTTCCAAACTGAAGCAACCGCTTAAATGTATAAAGTTCCCTTCCACAGAAGTTAAGTCGTGGCATTTTCCCCGTTATTCACCTTTGGCGTTTTTAAATATGCAGATATTTAATTCTGAACTTATTCACAATTAACCGGCAGACCAATACAGATCCACGGTACGTAAAACTTAAAAAAAATCTAAATTTCAAATGACTTTTCCATTTCCTTTTTGCAATTCTTATTGGGAATATGGTCGACGATACTTATATTTACTCAACTAAACTAAATAGATATTCACTTCAATAATAATAATTATTATTGTTATAAAACGAAAACTTATAATAAATCCCGTCTTAGAATGAATAATCTTGATTTTGGTATCGTCTTAATGAAGAAAAATCCAATTGTTACTGCCAAGATTTCTTCCTATTTTAAGGTCATCATCGGAAAAAACATTCTTAAATATGTGTATACACTGGGATGATTAAAGGTTTTTAATTTCTTTGAACAACGATTCAGACCCAACATTGCCAAGGATTGTCTTTAAACTGCACCACTTTAACCGGAAATCCCGATTTAAGAGTACCTACAATGTGGTATTGGCGCTATTTTTAAACTTCGCCAACTTTTTGTTATATATGATTGATTATATTCCTTACTCAAATGCATTTTGAGGCAACAGATGTTTCATTCCCAACAGACCGAATGAGGATGAAGAAATGCCCCTACGTTCCTATGAATTATAATCAACACTTACACGACTAGAAAAGCCTGCGATCTAAAAATAAACTTTAAAAAACTAAAAACAAATTTACAAAAATCCTTGCCATTGTGGACTACAATTTTAATTTGCCTCACCAGGCATTTAAGACCAATTTTAAGGGAGTTGACAGCCATCACGTAACATATAATTCAATCAATGGAATGACATACTTGAATTTTCCTTACAGAAAAAGTAGTATGAATTTCGTTTAATAAACAATTAAATCGTTTTCCCACTAATTCTAGAGATCCCCTTTCTGCCCAGGACAAGAAATTGTTAACATGTGCAATACTTTCAAAATTTAGGCATTTTTCAATGTCCAATTCAATGTTCAATGTTCAATGAAGTACGCATGAAGATGATATATTATGTGTATGCGTATTGGAGAGAAGGGCATCGTGAAGAAAATGGCCAGATGCGACGGTAGGAATCGAACTCGCGACCGTTTAGTGTCTAGAACACTAATGCAATCTATAATTGCCAGTCCTTGGCAATGTTGATATTGAGTCGGTCCTCAAAGAAATTTAAAATATGTTCGTGTTTTTTTAATTTATCCACCAAAAAATGTTACAATGGCGAAAGTCTTAAACTCACCTGACTAAAACAACATACATGAACGCGATAGAAATCATATACACGCTGATCACTCATCGATCAATATTGTCAATTGCAAACTATTCTTGCTTTGTTTTCTTTTTTTTTAAGTAACAAAACAATTATTTAATAGCCAAATCTCTCACAATGTTGATAGTGTTTCTCACACGACCAATCAACTGCATTCAGTTTATCCCACCAAATGTGGGACCGCCTTTTATATTCTACGATACAGACTCGAGGTCATAGCAGTCACGTTTCTCTCACTCTTTCCCGCACATGCACATACATTTCTCACTCAATCCTTCCTACCTCCCTATTTATAAACCACCTCTTCTTTCTTTATTGAATTACATAAGAGTTCATTTATCCCCTCTCTAGCAGTTACAGAATTCCTTCGGCTCAAACAGTCACGAAGGGAAGGAGTGTGATTTGTCAAACAATAACTTCTCTTTTTCATAGCTTTTTTTTATTGTTTCTTCTTTCTTTTAACGAGCTACGAGGTTACATGAACCTCGGAGTGTCGGTGTTTTTGAAAACAAGTGTTTGTGTAAGTATGATTTGTACCTGTAATTGTTGTAAACAATTTGTACCTCAACTTATAGTTATGAGACGGTATGTCAACGCCTAAACCGTTGTGGCTTTTGTATTATACCGGTGCCTATATGATCTTGCAGATCCTCCTATAGCCAACGTTCTACCTTTTCTTTACCCAAAATTCCTATTGTACCCTAATACCCAAGATAGCTTCAGCTTGTTGTGAGATATTGCTGTGTCATACCCAGACTAATTTTGATGCTGTGGTTTTTACATGCCAACGCTTTAAATAGAGTTTGGCTGATCGACTATTTTATGCATTTCTAAGTCGCATTGACGGTATGTACTTCAGCTTGAAATACCGACGTGTACTTTCCTAATGAGTCTGAATGCCCATAATTTGGGCTCATAAGAAAGAAAAAACAACGCATCGCATCCGGATTTCCATGTTTTGGAGCCAATACTCTGTCATAGTACATATCTGATGTTCTCCTGAATTCTTCTCAACTTTGTACTTTGATGCCCTCTCTTCATTCAAATCAATAAATACATTCACACGCAGTAAAAATCATCAAACATCAGTATGTTGGTTTGACAGGCCTCTGGGGACTCAATATTCCATTCACGCAAATAAATGCGTTCACACAATTGGGTAGTTACCAGGGTTTTTGATATTACGACGAGTACCTCCGCTATGACATCGGAATATAAAATTAAATAACCTAGATGACTTTGGTGTGTTTGTCGGTACTCGATTGTCCATCACAAACAGATCCCCCCCCACACATACAGAAACCGTAAATCATAAAATCAGCAGTAATCATAAATCATGACACCTTAGTAATAAACTATTAATTTATAGCATCATCGGTCTTTTAGGCTACACTAACCGTTATTTGTATATGTCTCTTTTGATTCTATCATCGAAAAATTAGCCAACCTGAAATGAAACCTAATGAAGGGCCATTACAGTACAGAAAGCATCCATATAATAACATACATAAGTATATCCAAAAGGTCCATCTTTATCTGTCTAGGCCAAATGCCAAAAAAATGACTTTTACAAAAAAATCATTCGGTTAATGGAAGAAAATATGTCCCATAAATAAGTTCGCATTTGCATATAGTAGATAACTGTAATATTTAATTAACCACTGCATTTACAACTAACTTCGTTTCATTCCGTATTATAATAGGAAAGCTTATTCACTTGAGAGGCACAAATGTACATTTCTCTGAAAATCTAATAGCACCGTTGAAATTCCCGTTAATTTTTCAATAAGAAGATGACG
>CM077111.1:20929615-21012469 GCA_039619505.1 Cimex hemipterus | reverse complement strand
GAGAGAGAGAGGGAGAGAGAGAGGGAGAGGGAGAGGGAGAGAGAGAGAGAGAGAGAGAGAGAGAGAGAGAGAGAGAGAGAGAGAGAGTTGATGGCAAAATATTAATTACTCAATGGTAAATAAATGGCATGTAAATTGTAAACAGGAATGTATGTGTTTTAAGAATGAATGGGTTGGGATCTAAGAACTGTATGCGTAGGTTGTTGAATTGACGTAGTTTTTGATAGCTTCGGAGCCCAACCTCGGTGGATATAGAGATAAGACCGACGTCTAACCCCGGATTACCGATATCTGGGGGGTGATTATCGAGACCTACTGGTAATTAATTGTAAATTACAAAAACGAGGATTGCCTTGGAATGCGAGAAGGGACCTCTGCACATGTGTGTATATATGTGGGGATATAAATCCACTCTAGTTTAGTGCGTTCAATTTGATTATGATACCGTGCAATATAAATATAATTGCAAAGCTTTTACCAAGAGTATAAAAATATTATTAAGTACATTTTCAAAGAGTCGGATGTAACGGTGAACCGAAAGCAACCATAAATCGGAAATATTCATTTTCATTTTTATTTGCAGTATTTTTCGTACAATATCATAAAAATACAATTGAATGTACTTTCAATCATCGTGGGTATATTAACCAACAGTTTTTTTTTTTTTTTTTTTTTTTTTTTTTTTTTTTTTTTTTTTTTTTTGAGCATGCATGTTAAGATATGGTCAATGTAAGAACATGTGTTATATAAGTGCCAAGTTTTATTTGGCTTTCATCAGGGTTTAATAACTAGTAACAAAATACGAAAGTTAATTTTTTTGTTACTGTTCTGAAGACACTTGAGAACCATAACTGTACTAACATTTACCACATTCCCAATACTCTCCAATACAGCTTCTGTTGGGTGATATTTGCACACATAATTCTATTGTTATCCGAACGTAAGTGAAACAGTAGGGAGAAGCATACCAAAATGTCTGTGACCAAATTGGCTTTCACGTTGATACAACAGGTTCAAGCAAGTGTATGGAAAATAAAATACAAAATATATGCAACAAAAGATACCAATGTTCAAATTTTCGATTAAACAAAAAGCCTTCCACTCCAAGAAACATGAACCGTAGCTTGCTCGTTATCCTGGACCCTTAAAGAAACACTGAATCATAAATAATTTTAAATAAGATATACCGTGTTGATTCTGCTTACGCAAGTGATTATCGGTCGGTTGAGTTTTTTTTCCTTTAAATATCAAAACAATTGGAAATGCTACGTCATTCGCTTTAGATACAAATATTTAGTTTATTTTTAAAATTCAACCTATGATTTTTCTAATTTCGTTAATTATTTGATAAATCTTATCGCCTCGTTGGAATCAGAAAGCCTTGTAATATGGCATTCCATTATTTTTTCAGTTAATTTTCAATGGAGTTTTTACACTTTTTATTTTTAAATGTGGCATTTAAAAAGGCTAACAATATTGCCAAACAATGAATTTGAAAATTTTAAATTTTTTGTTATATAAAACGTTTCTGCACAGAATAATTTACTAGTCGTACGACTACGTTAGTCGGATGCTTCCACACATCATTGCTACAAAAAGTTCACACGGACCACACTTGTTTATTTTTTCAACTACCAATTGTATTTTTCATTTAATCTAATCGTGGGCCTTGAACTATTTAATTTTGTGGAATAAAGCACTGAAAATATTGTTAAATTTCCTTTAAGAAGGAAGATTTCTATTTAGTGTTCGGTAAAATAAAATTATATCTTTCAAAAACTGCACGGTAGAGCTTGGCAAATGTAACAATTCTGCGCTTTATAGCGGTATATCCTTTCTTTAATTATATCGAACCGAAATGCAGAAATTTTGTGCTGAATGGGAAAAAGAGGTTACACTGGTAATTCAACTTTTTGTCCCGGCGAAAGTTTTTTCCCCAATCTGAACTGAATAAAAAAAGCCCAAAAATCAGGGAAAATGAAGCAAAATTAGAAAAGGCAACGAAGTCCAAGATTAGCAAATTTTCATCCATTTCTTGTATATACGAACTATTTAATTAACTAAATAATGTAGTAACACTATTATGCACAAATTACATAATGGTAATGAACATCTGAGTAACATCGGAACAATAATTGTATCAATCTTTATGTACTCTCGGTTTTAAATATTGTCGAAATAAAATTGACAAGTAGAAATATAGAATAGAAAAAAATTGATACGTTTTGATTTTTACAAACAATATTTTCATTAAATTCTAAATATTGTTTGATTCGGCTAATTAATTACCAATATATTTATTTATTAACATTTGTACAAATTTTTATTCAGTTGAGTAAAAGCAAATCTTTATATTAAAATATGTGTATGCAAATTGATTCAAAGCATTTTTTTCTCTGCAAAGATTAATTTAGCTCTACGATTAGCGATTTTATTAACTTCCTTGTGTTTAATAAGAAGGAAAACAAATTATTTAATTAATGTGGCAGTTCTTTCGGTAACCCAAGCATATGCATAATTATAAAGACTTTTTTTTAAAGATGTTCAACGATAAAACATACAATGACTTATTTTGAATTACCAACTTGCGAGAATCAAGGGAAATATATGGCAATATGCTGAATATTACATGAATTGAACGTTAAAAAAATTCAAGAAGATAAATGCACAGGTCATTCATTTCGGTATTATACACCACTCGATTTCCAATTGGGTAAAAAATATATTTATAGCTACACTAAAGTCGTTCTGTTAGCGATGGGAAAAATGAAATTTGTAGATGTTATTACGAATTATTTAGATACCGTGAGATTATCGTGACTAAATACTACACATGTTATTACGAAAAAAATGAGTACAAAGGGAAAATTAAAAGATGAAAGCTAAGTATAAAATAAATGTTTATTAACTCGTAGATTTTCCGACATCTTATAATTAGTTATTGTAAGAATTTATTTACTTTCTTATTTTCGTTAAAAGAAATTACTGTGTACTCGGGGTAATTGGGGATAAGTTTCTACATTCGCGCTAATAAATTACATTAACACACCAGAGTTAAAAAGATATACAAGCATTAGTTGCCGTTCTTGATACTCGAACTAAATAAATTGAGAAAATAACAAAATTTAAACAACCATTCGTTTCAAATTTACGGATGTAATTCAGAGTTATTCAGAACAATCAGGGATATATGAATAGTTTCATATTGTCGTTTTTCTCGACACACTTTATTGACGGTTCGCATAAGTAATTTACTGCAAATAATTTATTATGATTAAATTTATTAATGACAATGTTAGAAGTCACATCAGTTAATGGTGCAAATATTTGAAAATACATTCAAAACGAGGAGTAGTATTGGGTTGTCCGGAAAATAATGCAGGATTTTAAGTTTTCATTAAAAAAATCTATATAAAATATTCTGTTTACGTTTACAGGATTACTCATTTGTATGAATGTCAACACTTATTAATCCTCTTCCAAATGATATTGTTTGTTTACCTCTGTAGCATTCCGCTACTTGGAAATAATTCAGTCATCCTTATAATGTCAAAGCGAGAATTTCGTACGATTTTCTTTTACGAGTTTAAACTCGGCCGAAGCGGAGCCCAAACGGCTAGAAACATTAACCAAGTCTAGGGCGAGGGTTGTGTTAATGAGTGCACTGTGCAAAGGTGGTTTAAAAAATTTCGGGAGGGAGATTTCAGCCTTGAAGATGAAGAAGGTCGTGGAAGGCCTTCCTCTCTTAATGATGATGTTCTGCGATCAGTGGTGGAAGAAAACCCCAAAACAACTGTTCGAGAACTTGCAGAGCAACTCAAAGTCAGTAAAACGACCGTCGCTGACCACCTCAAGGCGATTGGAAACGATCGCCAAAAAAATCAGCGCTTTGATGTTTGTGCATCACTTCTTTGTCGAAACAAAAATGACCCATTTCTGGCCAGAATTGTTACATGTGACGAAAAGTGGA
Source organism: Cimex hemipterus (assembly GCA_039619505.1). NCBI lineage: Eukaryota > Metazoa > Arthropoda > Insecta > Hemiptera > Cimicidae > Cimex > Cimex hemipterus. The sequence goes on along the minus strand of CM077111.1, from coordinate 21,008,499 downwards.
TTCTCTACGATAACACTAGACGTTCTGGACAGTGGCTCGACAAAGGAGAAGCTCCAATACATTTTCCAAAGCCCCCAACTCATCAAAAAAAGGTAATGGTTACGGTATGGTGGGCTCATTTGGTTTAATACACTACAGCTTCTTAAATCCTGGCGAAACCATCAATGCTGAATCATACTGTAACCAAATTAATACCATGCATCAGAAATTGGCAGTAATGAAGCCCTCTTTGGTCAATCGGAAAGGGCCCATTTTGTTGCATGACAACGCTCGACCACATGTGTCACGTGTAACGTCACAAAAATTATTGGAGCTTGGCTATGAAACTTTGCCTCACCCACCCTACTCTCCGGACCTCTCTCCTACTGACTACCATTTTTTTAGACACCTGGACCACTACTTACAACACATAATATTCAAAAATCAAACGGAACTGGAAAATGCATTTATTGACTTTATCAATTCTAAAAATTCTGAATTCTACTCAGACGGAATTAATAAGTTACCAACACGTTGGGAGAAATGTATTGAGAGTATGGGAAATTATTTTGATTAAAGAACATTGCTTTAAAATAACTAGTTTCTTTTTTTTTGTTTAATACCAAAATCCTGCATTATTTTCCGGACAACCCGATAGAATCTTGTGATTCGACTGTGTGAGATTTGGTCTTTGTAGGCGTTCGGCATGGGGAGAAACGCAGTTTTACCGAAACATCTGTCCCATTTTTCAATCGATACGGGTCGTTTTCAACGAAACTGCAAAACGTCAGTTTAAGAACTTAGATATTTTTCCCTCTCCTCGGTTGATGGCTTTTTATATTTCTTGGGTTTCTTTTCAGTAAATAGACAACCGACAAATACATTTTCATTTTAATGATGAAGTCTAGAAGTTGACTAGTTCCTGAAAAGAAACCTAAGAAATATTTTAAAATTTTGTTTCCCAGTGATTTATCCATCGATATGTCACTGAGTAATTAATTATTTTACATCCGATGTGAAGGAAACGAACGAGATAACATTAAAATATTTTTGCTCAATGATTTCCTCCGTGCTGTACCCTCAAGGGATGAGAATAAATCCGTTACTATAACGTTACACAATACACGGAAACAACACACAAAAAAATTAAAAAACACTAAGAATATCATTAAACCAAAAGCTAATTAAAATTGCTTTTAATGGTTAACTAAATTCCACAAACAGTACGGCGATAATTCGACGTGACTTATAAATTCCGTGAATATTCTGTTCTCAAATTAAAGAATTATAAAGAAAATATCTGGTTGAAAACTGGGAAAAGTGGGCCATCAAAAATGAGTGAACGAATTTTTTTAAAACTCTGTCAACAACGCGGAGATAAAAAAATTTTACTTTACAATAATTTCCACAACAGTACTCCGAATGATCACTTCATACAAATATCTGGTGAAATTTAAAAAACATTCTTCTTCAAAATGAATGTGAAAGAAAACGTTTGCTCATTCCCCTTAATATAAATAAAATGGAAGCCCGATTAAGTCCATCATAGAAGAAATATCTGGTTGAAAACAATAGGAGGTAAATTTGAGGATCATGAAATCTTGACAAAAAAAACTATCAAAAGTCAACTAAAAACGCGAATAGCAATTTCTTATAACGATTTCAACCAATAAATATAGATTTACACATACTTAGTGTGGATATTAAAAACCATAAAAATGGAAATTTTACTTTACAATAATTTCCACAACATTCTCGAACAATCCGTACTGCGAATGATCACTTCATAGAAATGTCTGGTGAAATTTAAAACATATTCTTCTTCAAAATATTAAAGAAAATATTTGGTCGTTTGAAATGATCGAATCCTTTATAATGCATAATATCTAGTTAGAAACGGTAGGAGCACAATTTGAGTATCAGCAAAAATGAGACCGAATTACAAGTCCATCAAAATTGGACACAGGAAATTATACTTTTCGTAACGCATATAAAATCGCGTATACAAATTTCTTATAACTATTTCAACCCATAAATACAGATTTATGCATATTTCGTGTGGATAGTGAAAAACATAAAATCGAAATTTTACTTTACAAATTCTCCGCAACATTCTCGAAATCGATATTGTGAACGATCAGTTCATAAAAATTTTCGTTCAATTTCGAATATATTCTTCTGCAAAAGCCAAAACAAAATGTTTGTCCATTTGTAATCGTATAAATATAATAAAAACACGATTCAATCGTTTATAAAAGAAATTATTTAGTTGGAAACAGTAGGAACTGAATTTGAGGATCATAAAACTTGGACAAAGGAAACTATTATTTTAAAAACGCAATAAAAATAGGGATAAAAATTCCTTATATTTCAACTAGTAAATAAAAGCTTGAGCACGATTTATGGGAATAGCAAAAACCAACAAAATTGGACAAACAAAATTATACTCATCAAAGCGAAAATAAAATCGCGGATAGAAATTTCGTTAACTATTTCAACCAATAAATAAAGAATTTCACATACTTGGTGTGGATAGTAAAAACCATAAAAATAGAAATTTTACTTTTCAATAATCTATGCAACATTCTCGAAATCCGTATTGGGAATGTTCAATTGACATAAATTTCCATTAGACCTCTACCTGCAAAAGGTGAAAAAAAATCTTTGTTCATACCTAAGTGGATAGATAAAATCCCGATCAAATCCTTCATGAAACAAAATATCTGATTGGAAACAATGGGAAATCAATTGGAATATCATAAAAAATTACACTGATCTTCATAAAGGTTCGTAAAAATTAGAAACGAAATTATTCTTTCAAAAATTCGGTACACAAAGCGGAGATAGAATTTTTTTTATAACTCAGCCGGTAAATGTAGTCCTACGCATATTTTGAGTTGAAAGCATAAATCGTAAAAAAACAGTCTTGCTTTATAATAATTTCCGCAACATACTCGAAATCCGTCTTGTGATTGATCAACTGTCAAATGTCTACTAAATTCGTCATTAAAAGGTGAAAGAATATCTTTATTTTATATTCAATCGGATGAATAAAATAGAAACCCGATCAAATCCTTTATAAAGCAAAATATCTAGTTGGAATGAATTTCAGGATCACAAAAATTGGACAAACGAAATTATACTTTTCGAAACGCGGTTAACTTTCTTATAACTAGTTAAACCAGCAAATATGTGTTTAAGCTGAACTTAATGTTTATAGTACAAATCGACATCTTATTTTACAATAATTTCCGCAACGTTCTCGAAAACCGTATTGTAAATGATCAATTTATATAAATGTCCATCTAAATTTCAAATACATTCTTCTGCAAAGGGTGAAAGAAAATCTTTGGTCGTTTCTAGACAGCCAAATAGAAATAGAAACCTGATCACAAAGCCTTTATAACGGAAAGCATCGCGTTGGAAACTGTGGGCCTGAATTTAAAGATTACGAATATAGGACAAAACAAAAAGAATTATTTAAAAACGCAGATGTAAACACCGTACAATTCGGCTTGTAAATCTTTAAACGCAGGTAAAGTATCAATTAAAATTCGAAACAAGGAAGATTAAAAATGAAAATTTTATTTTGCAATCTATACGGACCAATTTCGACTTCAACCGAACGGGTAAAATCACCTTTTTCCAAAGAATGCGTTGTATTAGTTTAAAAGTTATTTGGGAATGGTAAGTAGAAATTTCTAGTTCAATTTCAACCGTGTTTAGGTCAAAGTTTTACTAGAACCATAGAAAATCTTAAAATCTGGTTTACTGTTCGATTGTTAATTTGTATAATCGACAGAATAAATTAAAAACCAAGACGTATTTTTTTTAAACGGAAAAAAGGTACAGCTGTTCAGTTTACCGTACAGAAATAACGCTATTTCATACCTGTATTCCTATGTCGTGAAACTCGGTTAAATGACGAACCTGCCGAATCAACGTTTTTGCAATCGTATTCGAAATTCCGCCGATAAATCGTTAAAACGGTCAAAACCGCATTACGGCAAGTAAAACAAAAACGTTATTTGACACCGAGCGATAATCTTCCTTCCACGTAACGCAGCCAAAACGAATTTCTTTGAGGAAAGAATTAATTTTGTCGTACAGATAAGTCGGAGGAGAGGAAAAAGGATGAACATTTAAAAAAAAAGGATGTTTTGTTAAACGGGGCGAAATTCGTAACCGGTGGTGAAACCAATTTTGTGAAATTCATAGGCGTACAAGGGCGGATGGAGAGAGGAAAGAGCAGATGAAAATAGTTTACTCACTGTCAGCGATCACGTGGCGATTGAAACTCTCAGTCACTGAGCGGAGAAACACTGGCCTGGACGTATTTTTGTCGTCGGTTCACAAATTAGCATCGCCGTCGGACTTGCGGAAGGTGCGAGCGGTCGGCGAGTCGGCCGGCCGGCGCGGCGCGGCTCCGTCTCAAAATCCCTAGAAAACGCGATCCGCCGGATGGACGTCGCCGAGGAAAAACGCGTGCTTTGGGTCGCGGGCACAGCGAACTCGGGGGAAAACGTCGGATGGAAATATAGCACAGTTGAGACTGGGGCCTCTTGTCAGACAGAGAGGGAATTACGAGGGAGAGAGAGAGAGAGCAAAGGATAGGAGTAGAGAACGGCGTTGCCACGTCTCCGACCCCTCGCCCCTCCGTAGATCCGGCAAACGCGGCCGACCCGTTCTCCTGGTGGGGGTCCTTCGCCTTCCCGACCGCCCTCAGCACCACCCCCCACCCCGACGCCCTTTCAAATATAAATAACGACGATATTTTTTTAAAAACAAATTTCACTTTTGACGGTTTTCCAGGCCTGAGAAAGACGAGTCGTCCACCCTCCGGGTCACAAAAGGATCCAAAGGCCTGGGGAAGAAACGGAGATTCTCTCTCCTACTTTTTTTTTTCAGGTAGATCTAAACCGCACCGAGTGCATTCCTGCTACTAGGCCTTTCCTCCCAAAGAAAATTTTGTCGTTTTTGTAGCTTTCTCTCCTCTTTAAATTATAAAACAAAAACATTACGGACATTGTAGGTTTTTGACCTTTTTTGAACTTTCTACCGGAGGTCGTTGGTTTACAAATGTTCAGCCTCGTCCCCTCAAAAAAACCCTAAACTCAAGAAGTGAGCCACCTCGATTCTTGAATGGCTCAAATTTTCGGAGCTTAATTCGGTGTGCTAAACATGCTGAAAGCCGGGAGATTCCAATTGATTCAAGAATTTAATTTTTAAGTTTCGTTTTTTCGTTGTTATTGAGCTAGCAAAAATTTGGGTTTAGACCTCATTTTAATACTCCTATTTAAATACCCCAATTTAAAAAATTATTTTGATAAATTAACAAAAATAATTCTTTCAACAAAAAGATTTGTAAGGACGCCAAATATCATAAAAACCCTTCAAAGATAAAATCAACCTGGAATTTTAAAAATCAAAAGCAAACGAGCATAGAAATGAAGTCTATATCCAAATTGTTGCTAGTTAGAAGAATGAAAAAACGAAACTTCAAATTTAAATTCTTGAATCAATTCGTATCTGTAGTTCCAAGCATGTTTAGCATACCGAATCAAGCACCGGGTATTTGAGCCATTCAAGACAATATAGCTCCCTTCTTGAGAGAATAAAACAACTGAGGTGTAATATCATTCAAAATGGAGGAAGATATGCCTCGGTTGAAACGCGACCCCGTTCGACCAATATTTTTGGCCAGGTTGGGGCAACGAATGAGATAATTACCGAACCCATTTGACCCAACAGCATATGAAAACTAAGATGCAGGTCAAATGACAACTTAGTTTTCAGGCTACTGATAACAATAAATTTAATATTTTTTAAATGAAATAATGTAATGACTAAAACTACATTTTATCCAGCCACCAGCATCCTGCGTTATGACACAATGAATTATTCTTCATAACGCTAATTCACTCGTCTTCGTCAGTGTTCAGCTGACATTCTGAAAGTTTACCGAGGACTTCATCACTTCGCTGTTTGTTGTTCCTTAAAACTTACTCCAGATTGTGTTCACAGAATCGCTCACTTAAAAGGTTTTCATATTCTTTTTTAAATGCTTATGGATTTCAAATTAGATTCAGTTTGGATTTGTTTCACAACAGTGATTATGATATGAACAGTCGGTGCGTAGAATTGGCGGTTGTAGTTCGGTAGGATTGAATCCCATTTTTGTGTGGAAAAGCTCAATCCTCTTCTATGTAATTTGTGAGGACATAGTACCACATTCCATCACTTACACTGGTGCATCGGCCATTAATGATGTGAACGCGTTGTACACACTAGTTGGGGTTAAAAGCTTTAGCGCAATCCTTGGCATGGAGTTAAGACTGTCATTCACAAGATTACGGAGGTTGTGTGTTTTGTTTCAACGGGGTCAAAGATAAGAAGTCCAAAAGGACAATACGTTCGAGCCTCTTTTTCTACTCACTAATGGTCGAACTAGGAATCCCCTAAATCGAGCACTCTGACAAAAAGTGAGGCAGTCTCGTCGGGACGAGAATTGCATAGGGAGCATACACCAAAGCTACCTCTATTCTACACCGCTCAATTTACGTGTCAATCCTCACATCTCAGCTTAAAAGCCCATCTTATTTGAAGTCAAAATTAGACTTCTAGAAATCAAACATGGGTAAAGCTTCTAATTCCTTTAAAGAGGAAAGATGTTTGCATGCAGAGAGCCAATCTTGGAGAAGAGAGTCGAAATATGAACATGCCTATAGATGTTTTCACCGGTCAACGAGAAGACCAGATCGTGTTAACAATCATAAAACGTATGACGTACTTCCTTCCTGGCTTAGATAAACAAGTACACGTTGGACGAGTAAGTCCATTGTGCAGTCGGTTTGAGTATGAAACCAGCCTAAATAAAATCTACAAATATGTTTTCCGATATATATATTAAACTGTGACACAACAAATACAAATGTACGTTGGAAAACTTACTCTTGGATCTGATTTAGTCTGAAAATGATTATTTGAAGGCTAGAAAATCCGGGTTACTGCGAAAGAGTAATTTGGCAGAACAGTTGAAGAGGTCCAATTCAAATAATTGAATGTCGAGCGGGCACGATTCAAAGTTTTAAATTTAATAGGTAGTTCTACCTACAAAATTGATTTTTGAAGTTATTCGACATCAACGAGGCGTGGCCTTCAGCGTTTGAATCGACGGGAAGGATTACCTGGGATGGTTATGGAACTTAGCTGGCGGGCCAAGGCACTGGAAAGGGCGGAAATTGATGGAATTTTTTTGTAATTGGCTTTCGCTACTAATGGGACAAGGTAAAATCTCGGTGTATAGTGAGATTTAACGCATAAAAAAGAGCATCAACAATTTCTCTTAGGACTTTTGACTGTTATATGTGTATACGTTTGGAGGTGGAATGCTCGATTGACCTCCTGAGTTTGATGCCGTTAGTCCACATAGCTTGAAGAACCACAGTGGAAACGTTTTGTAGCAAAGTGAAAGTGGATCATCTGTCTGTGGTGATAACAATTTGTAATTTGTGTACCTCGTTTCGTTTTATTCTTATGAGCCTATTTCATCGAATCCATATGTGTCGATATGGTATTTCAAAGTTAAACTCAATAGGACAGAAAGTAGGAAAAATATATGTTCATATTAGACACACATACAAAGCACCAGCATATCCCGTCTTGCATTGTCAATTCTAAAAATAAACGAAGATGATCTCAATAAAGTTCAAAACGTAAAGAAAATGTTTTTCTGAAATCTACATCACATTATCCCACGATTTCTGAATAATCATCGACAAACGGTCACTAATCACCACACACTAAAAATAAACATTCAATAAATTAAAAATAAAATGTTAATATCTGGTAGGATTTAAAACATTGTAAAGAATAATGGACGATAAAATCTTTATCTTATCTTAACTAGAGTAAAATAAAACACCGAGATCCTTAACGGCATTTTCAGTGGTGGTAAAACATAATTTTATAATTAAAGACAACAAAGTTTTTAAGAATATTACATTTAGTTTCATAAAATTATAATCGCAATGTTTTGTTAGAATATGTAACACGAATAGGTTTGGACTGTATATTAGGGACTTTAATTACATTCTATACTTTCATCACACCGGTGAATGTTCATCAATGAACCTTTTGGCCCGGTTTCGGCGGTTTAATTTCTTCTACAGTTAGGTGGTACAACCCAAAACACTTCCTTCTTAATGCAAATGTGGCGCCTGAGTTTGTTGGCAGACGTATTCGTGTCTCCTCTGCTTCTTTGCAGAATCTACAGTTGCTTTATTATGCTATACCCTTCTTTTTCAGATGCTCATTCGGTCTGTAGGGTCTTGTTACAAAGAGGAGACGTTTTTTCCATTGTCTTGAGATGCATTCTTTTTTTTATACAAAACGTGATAGAAGGTTCTTGAATTGTTTTCATGTATTCCTCATGAATCTTCATTTTCATTTTGTCTTTTTTTCTACGATACTTACTGATAGCGTGATTCTCTATACCACAGAAAGGTTCAGGACTTATCAGCGGTAGGTAGACCCTTTCTTTTTCCTGGGTCCTAGGACCCATCAGAGGGTGACTTTATTTTGCATCTGATCTATTTAGTTTAGATTTGCAATTCATCACCGTCTTTGAAGTAATGACGAAAAAACATTCTTTTGTACCCCTTGGACACGTTCTGCATTCATCTCTCAATAGGATGAACTTCAGCCTGGAAGATATTGGTGTATTTTCCCTGGGTTCGGACCGGATGATCCCGAACAGACCTGCCATCCTCAGGGATAGACTTTATAGTATGCTTTATTAAAGTTGGTGAAGAAAAACCAACCTGTTCACTCATATTGAGTCAAGTAATTATTTATTTATTTTTTTATTTTTATTTTTTTGGCAATCAACTAAATTTGGTTGGTTCAGTTTGTTCATGTTTTGGACAACCCGGTTGGTTAATAACGTTAACATTTTTAATGAAATGATTTTATTATAGACTATTTTTACACTTACTTGTTCTCTCCGAGGCGAGTGAAGGGCCCTTCGAACTGTATATCGTGTCACTTATTGAGTGACCGTCATGAGTGAACAATTAGTGAAATTGACAACCCGTTCCGAGAGGAAGATATACATACTTTATATATTGTAAATTTAACAATCGTGTTTTAGTTGGCAATGACGAGGATCGTTACTTTGATAGCAGAACAATTATACTTGATTATTTCTCAATGCTAAATCTCTCTTCCAGCTCAATCCGTTGAATAATTTTTGTTTCGCCGACGATAAGACGTCAAATCTTAGAAAGTTTGAATAATCCACGATGTAAACATTTTTTAGTTTAGTTTATTATAGCAATGGTAATTTGAGTCCGTCCTTACCAAATTAAACATTTGCTTATACAAGCTCAAATCTGGGCACATATATGTATATGTACTATACACATGCACAGAGTTGAGTCTAGCACTTCTCGCAGTCTACCGGTAATGGGAGCTTTTTTTGCAATGTATAATAAAATATCAGCAGGGCTCGACAATCGCCCACCTTGGGCGTTGCCACTCCGGGTTCAGATCTTGGTCTCATCCATCCAACCGCCAAGATTTGGACTCCAGAGGTATCGACAACTAGGTTAATTCGTGCCCAATGTAATCACCATTCTCATTCACTCTTAAACACATTTTCTCCTATTTAAATGCCATTCACACGGTTAAGGTGGTGGAGTATTCAATATTTCACCATCGACCCTATTACCTTACATTCACGCTAATAAATACATTCTTACCCAACGCACGTTAGGAACTCAAAACTATCAATATTATATACAATAAAACCCTATTTCCATGAAGGATCGTACAAGGGATACTTGCTGACGTGCTCAAGCACAATGCCCATATCGGCTGCTATCCCTACGCGCGCTCTTGGAAGTATTTTGGGCACATTTTATTAGGCAAGAATGGATTTTTTGTATAACATTTTACAAATTAATTGATTTACATTTAGTGGTATAATTGACTAAATTATTTAATGTACATTAATTATTCTTGTTATGTAAGGTTTTGGTTGAGATGAAAAAGTTAACGTCACGAGCGGTCGTCGTGGGTTCGAACTCCGCTCGTGACATTAACTTTTCATATCAACTAAGACTTTAATAAGAATGATTAATTGAAATTTTACAAATTCTTAATTAATCGCTAAACATTACTATTAGGTCACAATGATTTAACGAATCGACAATTTCACCTAGGCTAAGTAGTTTTAACGATAATTAGTAACATCTCTTGTAGTATCATAGGAGTTTTAGTTCTTGATCTAGTTTTGGATGTATGATGTCTCAATTGGATATTTTTAAATAATTTACAACTCTCCGTTATGACAGATTATTCAATCGAACCCCTCATTCTTTGAAACATTTTTCGAGCCCGCAGATGTCAAGTATAAGGGTACAAGTTCTAATATGAATAGATACAATGCTATGCCGGTGGTGTAACATATAACCCGGCTATCTATTAATTAACTGGATTGACAGGGCAAATTCTGATATAACTTGACTGTTAGAAATCTTCAGCTGTCAGAATAATCGGGAAGTTTCATCGTTGTCAGTTTTCTAATCAAAATTTACCATCTTTCCGCTTTTAACCCTTGCAGATCCGGAGACAAACGTGTTTCCGTTTATCGCATTCGGCGTATGTCGTAGGTTTCCTCCCGTTATGTAGTTTCTAGGTGAAAGGAAAGTTATGGGTCGAGATTAGGCATCTTCGAACCTGCTTGCCTGTATGAACCTGCAAAATCTCATCCCAGAAACGAAGATTTCTTCTCTACAAGCACAGTTCGCACGTTATTCTGCTCGAGGCTTATTCGAATGTGGAACAATTCAACGGAAGAAAAACCTGTCTTGTATTGTATTATTGTACATAGAAAAAAGTTTTATTAGTGAAAGCAACGGTATAAGCATGGCCAGAAAACTTCCACAAACAAAAAGTCTAAAGAACGGTTGTCTGTAATGGCTTTGGTGGTTTTGTTTTCGCCTGATTGCCATAACAGTCTGGAATCTCAATTGTGTAGAATAATAAACAACACTGCAGTAATAATTGCATCCGATTATTGTATTTTCTTAGCGGTTCTGGGTTCGTATCCCGTATTGGCATAATTTGCTGTTAGTTCAGATACTGAACCAATTATTGAATGTTCACCTTCTTGTGTTCTATTGAAATTAAATTTTTTGCTGTATCAGTGATTTTTATAACGGTGTATTTATTATAGTATGTTGTTTTCAAATTTAATTTCTATGCAGTTTTTTGTAAATCTAATCAATATTCGTACAACACTCACCTTCAAGGGGTATCGAATCACATTTTCTAGAATTGGGTTCAGGCTCTTCAATAGAAGCGGGATTCACTTGTCCTTCACAATCCATAAGCTCCATCTACTTTGGTAATGTCACGTTGTGGCAGTGGCAAACTCTCGGTTAGAACTGAGCTTTCAATTTAATCTCCAAATTTTCGAAAAGGTCTGATATCTGGAATTGTCCATTACCTGCCCTAAGAGATTTTGACCCTTGGGTACAATAACAATAGACGTTTTATTGCGCAGATTTACAGTTATTGCTTTTACCCTCCTTTCTCCCTTTCTATATCCTTTTGTTGTTAATTATCCTGTTTAAGCATTGTACGTTAACTACGTATAAATATGCAATAGTAAAACAAATCAAATATTTTGACCAAACTGTTTTAACTTTTCAACTTCAATTTTGATCTGATGCCTAAAAAATAAAACATGAACAATTCCAACCCAAAAATAGTTAACAATAACACAAATACAACATAATCAGTTACATTTCCAATTACAAAGATCATAATTGTGTCGCATTTTGAATAGGATTTTTAAATTATTAATTTTAATTTTAATTTATAATAATATTTATTTTTCATAATGATATTTAAATAGTAATTTAAGTTTTAGTTGGCACAATTAACAAAATGATTATTCACATTGATTTATAATTTTTATGTAATGTGTGGTTGAGATGAAAGATAATTGTTATGAGCTGGAGTCGAACACCCGGCGCTCTAACCTGGAGGTCGTGGGTTCGAGTCCGCTCGTACGACTATAAGTTTTCATCTCAACCCTCATTTACACAAAAATTATAAATCAATTAAGTAAATAATAATTTATGTAAAATATTAATAAATACTTGACATTCTTTTTAAGTAATTTTTTCAAGTTTTTATTATATTTAACATTTTCGTGTTGAATAATCAATTTTTAAAAATTAGATTACTTTCTTTTTTTAAATAATTTGAATTTACTACTCACAAGTACATTGGCGATAGAGATTATATTTCAGCGGAGAAGTCAGATCAGGAGAGTTAAGTTGAGACTGTAGGGAATGGATCATCGTGAGTACATTGCAGTGTGATCTGGACAGGGATGTTGGCAATATAGATTAGGTAAAGGGTTGGGCCAGGAACCACTGCTTTGTGGGACGCCTGCCCGGGCTGGACGGATGGGTGAATGTAAAAAAACCCTATGTTACCCAGAAGTTAACGTTCCGCAAAGTCGAAGTAGGCACTTTCAAAACGACACGCAAGAATGGCACAATTACACAGAAGACAAACACTTTGAACCCTGAAGATGATTCAATAAAAGATCGAAACGTTGGCACGATAAAGAAAATGTTTTTCTGATACCTACATCACACCAGGCAGCATCTCAAGATATCTGAATAATTGTCGGACTTTAAGTTACATGATACGATATGAACAAACTAAGTAATGCAAGTAACAAAACCTCAATTTTAATAATCGTATTTAAATGTTTTGATGATGATTGTTTCGATTATTAATGGTATAAAGTAAAATTATTCCGATACAGCAATCTAAGAAGGACTTTTTCGAGGGTATTGTAGGATAGGAGCTAGGGATAAAAGAGATAGCCACAAGGCCTTCTGCGACTTCACCTGAGTAGTCTATTGCGCTCCTTAAATTTTATCAATCTCTAGCTAGTTTCAGATTATTAATCAACCCCGTATACTTGCCAGTCTCCAAGTGACCATATAGTCATTTTGGGGTTTAAGCCACAGATTTTAGCACCGAATCTTTCCCAGGCTGTTTTGTGCGACCCTTTGGCTTCTTAGGACGATGGGATCGGTCTCCCGCTTAGGTTTAGAATTGATTGGCTTCCATCACCCAATCGTTGTGAACGGAACCATTTATGTTTTGCAGGGGTTATAGATTTCTTCCCGTTTAAACCAACTTTCCGCGAGGTTGTTTGCTCGTCTTATACGATCCATCACGACTTCTGCATGGTGGCATTTTACCACTACTTTTGTTCCAGTTTTTGTAGTTGGTCACAATAATGGTGAACCCGTCCTTGTGGGCATCCTAACGCTGCTCTAGGATGGGTGTATGTGCCGTCAGGTTGGATATAACGATCCTTTTCCTTAGGCCCTCTCCCACCCATTATGCAGACCTTTTTCGAAACTCCCCTATTTTTAATTGCTTTATTAAGAGAGGTATAGTTGCGTTGTTAAATGCTCTCTGTATATACATGCAAAGTATCAATGCTATCTCTTTGTCATTCAAGGACTTGGTTACAGGGTATTACAGTACAGAGAATAATTCCGTGATAAGATCGCTTTTAAAAATAAAGTTTAGATTAATAGGTTATTATAAATCTGATGGTCATTTTGACATCGTTACCGTTAATTTATGCACATTTCTTAACTTGTTAGAGAGCGGGACAAATTCTAACGGTAATCTTACGAAGAGGAACTGGGTTTGCAATATTGTCGAGAGATTTTATAATGTATGAAAATAGATAGAAAGGAATGAGGCAAAGTTCATTCAACTTTTGGTTAAAATACAACCGGCCACAAAAATAATCAATAACGTTGTCTGAGAAATTCAATTCTGGCTTTAATATAATTTTTGAATGAAATTAATACTATTCTAAGACCTTTATAGTTTATAAATAAATTTAATTAATTCTTTGTACCTTCCAATGGGTTATTTTGAAAAGGCGATCCCTGGCTTCATTGATTCACTCGACTATCGTGACAGTCCTGGTGATACAATATAAAAGAAATATGTTAAAATTAATTTATTACACAGTACTAAAATAATTTAAAAAATTATAAAGCTGTTAATTTCGTTAAATTCGTGTGCATATTCAGGGTCCTGCACTTCCATCTTTTATTTGACAATATCGTGACTTTATTGGAGTCCAGATGTTTGATTAACAAATTTGTTGAGGAGGACTCAGTGGCTGAAATGCGGGGGTGAATTAAAAAATTCCAATCTGCCTTGATTTGTTCAGCACCGTAGGACTCGAAGAGATGCTTTTGATGCTACACACAAAAAAGAACCCGTCGACTCTCAAATGGGCTCGGCTTATCGCATACATGTGTAAATCGCCATTTACACAAGTTATATGTGAAAAGGGCGTGCGGAGAAGCTCACCAGACTTATTTCTCCTCAATACGTTTCTTCAAAGGAAATGTCACATGTGCGAAAAATATAGACTCACCAGCCTTATCCCAACTCATCGGGGAGGATGGACTCTGTCGGAAAAAAGTCTTGCTTTTTGTGTTTTTTTTAATTTGTTAATTTTGAAGGAGCGAGCTCCACTATTACCTGTGATATAATCGTGAAGAGGAAGCCCAGTTCTGAACGATCGCTAGCCTTAGAAAAGGCCGTACCGTCATCTCTGAGTTCTTCTCCGAACAAACGCAATGTACTTTAGTACCAAACTTCCCGTGTTGCAAATATTTTATTTTTATATATTTTTACCATATACATACTTATACAAGTTACGCCTGCACGAAACCACTAACTCAACAACAATTGATTCTTCCCCTATAGTAATTCCGAGAATATGTTATAAGCATAAAATGTAGATTGTATTGTATGACCCCCTCTTTTACAGATCCAGTCCCTTCTAAAATTAGAATCCTTGTGTAAAGTTGTAGTTTATATTGAATAAACGTTATTTTTAAAAAAGTAGTTTCTCACATCGAAACCATAACTTACATATTACAAATGTGATCACAATACTTTTTTCTCACGCGGTTAGAGCACTACCACTTATGCCAACGCTGCACCCCGAGGACACATGCCATGAGAAACCAACCAATGCTGACCCTCAGTGTGATGGTTAGGAAAACCTCGAGGCCATCGCCGATTAGATGGCGGATTTTTCGGATGAGAATGTGAAGAGAGAGCTACAGCATTATGGTGAAGTTGGTTCTGGAGAATGGAAACATTTAGAATAGTGATCGGGGATCCTTAGAGATGACAAAATGAATGTTTAGGTCGTTGTGGACAGAGAGATTGTGACGAAGTATGGAGGTTTAAGGATTTGTCTGAGGACTTTTAATTAGATGCTTGGATGTTTTGATGACTTGGTAAAACCTTACAGATCCACTGTGTATGTCATAATTATTCTTCTACAGTATTCTCACACGTTAGTTCAGCGTTCACGGTCAAGACCGATTTCGATCCTAGAATTGGTCGTATTTCTCTAAGTTGTTAATGTTGTTATTATATATATATATAAATTTGTTATTTGTTGAGTCTTAGGATTTGTCTGCTGCATAGGTATAGTCCTAAGTATTTGGCTTGAATGGAAGTCGGTATATCTTTAATGTTGATGTACAATTCGGGGAAGGCTGTTTTTATCAATGTACACTGAGTACATTTTTATTCTTTTCTTTATTATTCTTGTCCTCCACATTTTGCAACAATCGTCTCTAAAGTTCAAGTGTTTTTGATTGATGTAGGTAGCTTGGATACAACAAATTTTCATAGAATAACTAAAACAATAAAGAGTAAATTAATTCCTTACTACAGATCATTCCACAGCGGTAAAACATTTTATACGCATTAAAACATAGCAACTAAAATATAAGACTTTTTAAATCTAAAACTACAGAATTTATCAAGGAATTAATCAGATTAATCTCAATTAATCATTGAGTACGATCACACGATTGAAAATATTGTTGGATATGTAAAACCAATTTAATTTTTCTTCAAATTCTCACAATAAAACTGTGCCATCGTCTTGTATAAATATTCCCAAATATGAAGCAAGGACCTTGTACCTATCTAAAATGCTTCCTATCCGACAGATAGTTTCACGCCCTAGTAACCACTCTGTATCGGTCGGGCGGATACTACAAGGAAGTACCTTAGGACTCAACTGGATACAGTATACACTGCTATCCCTGTGGCATCTTTACCCTTCCTAATAAGATCCTCACTAGCTACAACAGCGGCAGCCTTTGTTTTTCAAGTCATCTAACAAAAGGGAAGATGGCAGTATAGATAATTAAAAATTTTAAAATAAATAAATATTATTGTAATGCCTGATGGCCTGAAATGTCGTTTCACATATCAAATAATTCAGTAATGCTCTATAACTACAGTTTTATCATATTTTATGTCTTTCTATCAACTATAATTTTTATAGTTTATACAGTTGTTTTTAATTTGCAGAATTATAAATAGCATTACAAGGAAAAAGGGCACATTTCACAACTCAAGATATATTGTGTATATTATTTTCTTAAAGACCCCAAGGATCTATTGAGTACATTTTGATTATAAAATGCACGTTTGAGTCTTATTTTAAACCAAAACACGAAATAATGGAAAGGGAGGATTGGCATATCCGTTTAAACCCGTTACAAGAGCGGGTCGGGATATCCCCTTTAAGCTAGGTATCGATCCTCGGGTAGATTTAGAACTCACCCTCCGTCCCAACCCCTTGCTCGTTCCCAACTTCAACACCACCAGCCCCCAGCTGCCAACCGGCAAACCTGGCCGACCCACCGAAATGGGTGTTTTTCTATGTGTGGTATTCATAAATTTGATATTATATCAAGTCGGGACATGTTTAACGTCGAGCAGAACAAACAAAAACATAAATAATTTTGTTGGTATTCGACTCCCGATATGGAAGGTCAAAATATTTTTCACACTGTAGCAACATTAATTTGGTTAAAAACAAAATTCTTTTGTTTTTTAAATTACTTTGACGATACCAAAAATGAACAATCTGTCCTATTTCCCATCTTTTGTTTTCCCTACATTGTTTTTAAAATTAGATTTCTTCGTTTACAGGGTTTTCGAAGTATCTTCGGACCCCAATATGTGTTTTACTATTTTTAAGTTTTATTTTTATTTTGCATGTTATTTTCTTAATAGTTTTGTGATGAGTTCATGACTATTAATTTGTCATATTTTAGATGTGCATATTCGCCATTACGTATATCTAAGTTCTTTTAACTTAGGCAGTTCCTTACTTTCTTTCCTTTTGTTTCCTACGCTTTTAGTCGTTTCCTATAGTCAATATCGTCAACATTGATACTATTATTGTATCTTTAATAAGATGGTACACTTTCCAAGCAAATGGAACCTTTTTTAAGCAGATGAACCCTTACTTCAAGCCAATGAAATCCAAAATTTAGGGTGTTTTATAAAAAGGCACAAGTAATTAAAATGTTGGTAATTTGTACATTTTTATTGCCACAAAAAGGTTTCATTTGCTTGGAAAAGTTTCAATTGTTTTAAAAAGGTTTCTTTTGCCTGGAAAAAAGTTTCGATTGTTTTAAAAAAGGTTTCTTTGGCCTGAAGAAAGGTTCAATTGTTTGAAAAAAAGGTTTTATTTGCTAGGAAAAAAGTTTCATTGGTTGGACAAAAGGTTTCATTTGTTCGAGAAAAAAATTCAATTCACTAGAAAATGCTATATTTGTAGATGTAGATGTTCGTAGATATACTGCTACCTTTGAGCGCTATTGTTTACCCCGTTCGATACTTACAGATCACCGGTGAGTTCAAGGAACTTGATTAGTTGACCTAGTTCAGTGGTCGAATTTCTGCTACAGTTACGTCGTACATCCCAAAACATTTCCCCCTGCGGGAAAATTGGCGCCATTGTCTGTTAGTATGTGTTGGTATTTCTCTGCTTTTTTTTCAGAATTTGCGCCACGTAGGGTTGGTTATACCAATCTTGTTCAGATGCCCAGTCCATCTTCCTGGACCTGTCATCCTGTCAGGATTCGAAGTTTTTCCTGCTTCCTTTGATGGTATATTTCTTTCATTCTAAAATTTGCTAGGGCTTTGGATTGTTTATATTCAAAGAGTGAATTCCAGTGGTACCACATTTCCATAGTTTCTCAAGTCCGTATTTTTCCTTCCGGAATAATTTTAACCTTCTTTGGTTTTCTTTTATACCAGCGTTACATAAAGAGAAATCTGGAGATTTAAAAAAAAATGAAATGTGAAATTAAGTTGTAGCCTTGTCTATTCCTATTCCTAAATATTATTAAAAGTGTGTTAACTTTCCAATTTACGACATAGCTTTAGAACTCGATTAAAAAAATCATTAGATTCAAATTTTTTAAACTTTCATTTAACTATTTACATTCAACGGAAATATGCGAAGAAACAACAATAACAACATGAGAATGACATGACATAATATTTTATAATTTCTCGTGGTGGAAATTCTGAAACGTTTACTTCAGTCATCTGACGTGAGCTTTGCTCGATTGACATTCTCATTTTTATTTTTTTAAATACTAAAAGGTTAAACTCTATCATTTCGCTTGTATCTCAGCGGTAAAGGGAACAGTAGCTACATACTAAAAGTGATTTAATAAAATGAAATTTCATGGAAGTAAGTTATAAGTTCGTTTTCTTTGGAACACCTTTTGGAAAACCTAAAATATTACCCTACTTAGTTAACCTACCATTGCCCATTATAAGCACATTCTATAACTGTCTCTTAGAATTGTAATTTATCTCAAATATAAAGATTCCTTCTGGCGTTCCCCAAGGGGCTACCTTTCTCCACTCTTTTTTAATATGACAATGACCGTCATTCTCTTCCGAAACATTTAATTCTTCTCGTTGTCGATGACTGAAAATTTTTCATGCTCATTACCTCTAACGTTGAACACTTATTACTTCAAGCTGACTTGAATGCTCGTTACCACTGGTCTTTAAAGAAACAGCTATTTCTTTACATTGATAAATGCAGTTCAATGAGTTTTTATCGGGCTAAAAATAATTATATCTTTGCTTACTTTTTTAAGCTTAAGCGCTTCCTACCCTCTCATTATCGCCTTTTATTGAAATCCTACATAACTGATAGCTCTTTCAGAGTGAGGTGCGGCAATGAATTACAGGCCGTCGTACCGCAAGGGAGCATCCTTGTTCTTTGTATCATTTATACTGCTGATTTACCAATACATACTGACACTAGTATCACCACATACGCGGACGACACTGCAATCTTATTCTCTAACTAGAATACTATCTAAGCTACCTCCAACATCCAGGAACACCTTGTGCTTATCGAAGACTGGTGTAAATCGCTAATAAGCAGTCGCTCTCCACTGTACATCAAGAAAAGAGATACCAGGTTCCACTCAAATCTCCACACAAGGCTTATAAACCAACAATTTATACAAGACTTGGACTACTGACTGAAATCGACTTCAACAACTAAGACAAAGCTGACACTGTACACAGGACTTTACTAAGACTAATATGGGCATACCGAGTGGAACTATGGGGTACTGCCAAGCCATTCGCAGCCCATCTGGTCTAGATGCCAAACCTTCCACACCACCATCTCGCACCATCCTAACCGTACTGCTCGCGCCCTATCCACTCATTCCCAACGGTCGCTTCGGGACCTCCTTGACACCTAATTATATCCATTCAGTGCCTGCAATGGCTGACTCCACAAATCACGTGTTCTACCGGTGCAGTGCCGGCATTAGTGCTATTGTTGTGATGTGTGGTAAATTAATCATATGTACATATTTTTATAGTATACGATCTTGTATAAATTAAAAAAAAACTTTTTTTTTCATAATAATACTATTCCTTTTAAAACTACTAATAAGACCAAGACAAAAATAAAACAGGGTGTTATTTTTGACCACATATTTAATTTTAATGCTCATATAGGTCACATTAAATCCTCTAGTTTAAATATGCTAGGTTTCTTATCCCGTTACTCTTCCGATCTTAACCCAAATGCCACGATCATTCTTTACATATCGCTTGGAAGATGGGAGCTTGAATTGTTTTCTCCTGTTTGGAGTCCCTACAATGATAAATAATGCATTTATAAACTTGAATCAGTACAATTTGAATTTTGCAGAATTCTTGCCTATAAAATAAGGTTACTATTACTGATTATAAACTATTTGAAGAGTAATTTACTTTCCCTAGAGACACGTAGACTTCGCTCTAATTTAACTTACCCTTTTCAAAATAATTAACTATTATACTGACAATAGTTTTTACTCAGTCAAATTAATATTTTTACTACCGAGCTATTTGACTAAGCAAAGTAGACTTTTTCCTAGTTTTTACAACTCTACACTGTAGTAAAAGTATTCCTATTGACATAATGATTATGATTCCTTAAAATATATTAAACATACCTACATATATTATTTGTAATTAAAATGTTTAATGAATATAATTAATCAAAATATGGACTAAATAATCTTATTTTAATTACTTAAATAACATATTTTTATGTAATTGTTTTCTGATATTATTTATATAATAGTTTAGTATATGTTATATTATTTTACAATGAGAATTTAAAAATTTAAAATAGCAATGATAAATGTGATCTATTTTAGGTATATTCGTATTAAACATTCTTTTAAACTTTTTTCCTACTTTACCTATTATTTAATAACCAGTTAATAATAATACTTAGGTAATTTTTTCCTTTGTTTTCATATTTTATATGTATATCATATTATATTGTACATTTCTATATTTCAACACTTTTTTGTAAATTGGATTAATTCCGTAAAATTTACTAAATAATATTAAATATATTTATGAGGTTCAGCCAAATGGCCTGTTTTATACAATTTTCTGTGGCTGTATTGAAGGAAAGATTTATAAAATTGTTTTATTTCTTGGTAACTGCCATTCCTATAGAATGAAAATCAAACAGATAATGTTGGAACATCAAATAAGTACACATAGGAATACATTCTTAAGAGGCGGAATTCTTGAAAACTGGAATTGTAAAATATAATTAAAAAATAACAAATTAATTTAGGAATTAAAAACTACATTTCTACGTAATATACTAGTGTGTGTATATATATATATATATATATTAACTGGATTCAGATAAAAACGTGATAGTCTGGTATCATTCACACTACCTCTGTGTACACGATATACCTAAGGGGGTAATTGGGGATGTCACTCCATTCGCGCTGGTAAATTAAGGAACAGCCCATACTTCGTTTACATACCCCAGATATCCCTCGGGGGTAAGCAACGGTTGTTTATAATAAATACGCGTCCTAAAGACAAATGGATTTATATTAATCCATTAGCGCAGCCGTAAACCTTTCAATTTGAATACATTTTTGGTATTTAGGTTAAACTGAGTAGAGTTATAAAACCGAGCACTCCAGTGTGATACTGGACACGCGAGTGTGGCCTACGTTTTACCGATGGAAAAATTATTAAAAAGCTAACGTTATAGAAATATTTTTCCGTTCACTCTAATTGTGCAAACGGAACGTAATAGGCGCTATTTAATAATTCAGCTCGATCTTTAACGGAACTGATTTTCGTTTCTTAACAACACCAGCGAGAATGAGATGGAAATCTCTGCCCGTAACAATAAACTAATTAAAATTTTTCTCCCGACGAATTCCTACAAAGTGAATTAGCAATTAGCGAAAGACGAACTGGTTTTAAAACTTTTAATTCCCTTGAAATAATTAGGAAGTGAAGCTCGTTAAAAGCATGAGAGTAGTTGTGTATTTACGCGTGGAAAATTTTTCCGCGTGATATGCAATTTTCTACTTTCAAAAACTCGATTCAACCAAAAAAAGAAATGTTACAACAGCCAAAATTCGATTTTTTTTAAATTATTGAAGAGATTGGAGTGAGTGGATTTAGGAGTTCGTTATCCTCTCTCGTGCCAGATTTTAAAGCGAGCCGCTACGTTTATAGATTTGGGTTCCTTCCCTCCCATGCCGTCTTCCACGTGTAAATATTTGGATGGTGCAAGGCTTCCAAACATTTTAAAGTACATAGCTAGGAATCAAAGGTGATTTTATCCTCGGAAACGAACGGACAGTCTGAGACTACCTCGATGAATATTGAGTACTTTGGGAGAGTGAACGAAGTCCGGTGTATAAATGTCAAGTCGTGTATTGAAAATTTTGGTTTAGTCAGTAGCAGGAGAAATTTGATTAACACGGTTTGAATAATATATCTTCGTCTCCACACCAGAAACATAATATTAAGAGACACTTTTCCATGGACAAATTTATGCCGAAATATAAGTTGAATGTTCTCATTTTCACATGATTTTCCACCCAAGGACAAAGATGGTTTAATTAAACTTTATTGCTGTCATTTCGTTTCCGTCATAAAAAATAGTCTTTTATGGCCCAGCACCAGCCACAGTTAAGGCCGGATTCACCGGAACGTCGCTCGTAAGTTGAACCAAGTTCAAAGACGGAAGCGTTGTATAATCTCTAGGGATCACCGTTCTACCGATCCAAAGTTCAACCATAAATTTGTAGAAGTAGGTGCACCTCGTACAGTGATAGCTATCATAGTTATTCACAAAATTAAAGAGAAAATGTTTTAGTTCTATTGTCAAAGGAATGGAAATTACCGGACCCACTATTGCAATATTAAGTAAATAAATTATATTCTTCGCTTAAATATAATATCAAAAGAGCCACGGTTTTTAAATCAAAAGTTTTTTTAAAATTTTTATTGAAAACGCGTGAACCAAAACATCGAAAGTTGAATCGCGTGAACACGCCTTTAACAACATACGGGTCATATTATTATAAAATGGACGCCGTCCAACTCTCGACTTAGTTATTAACCCACGCTCGAGGGACGTCAAACTTGAACAAGGATAACCATTTGAACTCGGTTTAGGACAAATAAAAAACGCTTACTTTTTAGTTGAACCCGGTTCTGTATTAATTTGAGTTTAAACAATTTGGTGCAAAATGGCCTTAAGGTACGTCACGTTTAACCAGGATCATCGTTTGTACTAGGTACAAGATAAAATTAAAACCTGCAATACTTATGTTGAACCCGGTTCAGTACTAATTTGAGTTTAAACCAAGGTGGTGCAAAGGGCCCCAACGACGTCACGTTTAACCAGGATCTTCGTTTGACCGTGATTCAAAACATTTTGAAAAGGCCATTTTTTGAGTTGAACTCGGTTCAACACTGAACCAAAACACCTTGGTGCACTTGCCCTTCGGTCTATCTCCCCCTTGTGAAATTTGACTAAATAGGTTTTACATTTACTGCGAGTCAATTACTCTCGGAATACTGTTCTTAAGAACGAAGTTCCGTTTCATATCCGCGAATGGGTCGGCATGTAGTTTAGAGATTAAATAAATATAAAAAACATACATATTTATAACTTGTTATCCTAGATTTAAAAATTCACTGGTCAAATCCAGTCGCTTACTGAAATTACAATGTTTCAAATGTTTATGATTGCGGCAAGAAAAGATATTGTGTGTTTACCTTCAAATTCCTGTCTAAAATACTGTAAAGGCTTGCTTTTATCAACTGGAAAGATTAAAATTAAAATATCTATTAAATTATAAAATCCTGATTTTTTTAAAATGTTATTGTTTACTATAATGTACTATAGATCACACCAAAATTGATTCTTAAATTAATGTATGATGTTTAATAGTATGACAATTTAATGTTTTAGTTAATTGTAATATGTCGGATATGTTATTGATCGATTTATTCTGGGTATGAGCTTGTGCTGTATTTGTGGGACACAAAAACATTAGAACTCCACCCTATTGATTTTCCACTCTCTTATTATTGCGAGCCGCCCTCGTAAATAAATACGTTCAAAACATACTGTTTTTAATGATTCCATCCCAGTAGTACTGAATGGCAGTGGAACAGAGAGAATATAACCAGACTTCTGTTTGTATTGGGTGTTGTGCTTATGTTAATTTATTGGAATAAATGTGATTTATTAGCGTGAAAGGAAGGGTTTGTTTAACCCCGCTCTGATGAATATCGTGCCCTCTCGGGAGGGTGATGTCTGGAGAATAAAAGTAAGTTATCAGCGAGAATGGAGTGAGTTCTTTTTTATATATATTCACAATTGAGTACGTTATCCTGTCCATGAATAAATTCAGGATTTAGAAAAGGGAAAAACTTTCTGCCAGTTTTTGGGAGCCGTGGCTGGAAAGTCGTCCTTTTAAACTACACGCTAACGGTTTTCTCAGTTTAAAGGAACTGGCAACGCCGAGGTAATATTTTTCGAAAAGCCCTCCCGGAAAATACAAATGGCACTTGAAGAATGCATTATACCTCAGGTACCGAATGGTAAGCCCAAGGTAGGGGAAGCAGAAAAACCACTACTCACAGTTTCAAGCCCCATGTACGGAATAATAAATTAGAAAAGGTAATGGTCGTTTTCATCCGTTATGTCTTCATAATTATAAGTAAATATTACAAATCTTTAAGTTGATGTGTTAGCGCAGAAGAGTGCCTTCCGATAGATAAAAAGGTTTTTCCCGATCCGATCCTTCGAGTTAAATATATCGACACAGTCTAAACTAACGTTAAATATAGTGTTATTAGAGATATCTTTGAAATGGGAGTGCAGATAACCTTGTTAAAAAGGACTCGGAAATCCATTTATTGGCTTTCCTTGGAAACGCTCTGAAAACCACACTTCCCTTGAGTTTTGCCACGGAGACTATAAAAATAGCCATAAAACTAAATTCCTACGTTATTTATATAAATAATTTTAAAACAATTTTAAAAATATACGTTTTAATCAAAAACCGCTCATTAGTATTGAGAAATGTTTGTTTCAACACTATGAAGAAAAATTTATCCAATCAATTGACTATCTATTTAGTTTTTTTTTTTATCGATAACTTATCTTTCAATATAGAATTAATAGTCAATAGAACGAACTCTAATGAAAATTAGAAACTTAAAATATTCAAAAGATTTAATAATTATCAATTCTCTATTGAACATGAAAGACTTTAAAATAAATTAAATGGATCAGATATATTATCTATAGCCATGTATCCATTTGGTTTATTCTAAAATAAACTGCTATAACACAACTGTCATATATTGAAAGTATCGAACATTTGTACAAAATTTGGTCGAAAGTAGTTCATAGGCATATTTAGGATTTTTCTATAACTGACATCCTCCCTAGAAAGATCTCACTTAGTATAAAATGGAATGAAACTTGGTGTTTTTATTCATTACTGAGCATTTGAAAAAAAAATCGAAATCTGGTGCCAAGAACAGGCTTCATGGGTATCTTTTCCATATCTGACGACCAAACCAAAAAGTCTGTTTCTAAATATCTTGATGTTGTTAGTATCTGAATGAATCTCGGCGTTTTTAGTCATTACCAAGTCCTGAAGCATTTGTACAAAACATATAAAAAAGAAACAATAAACAATGCGAACAACCATAGCAAAATATCTATATCTGACAAAATATCTACACCAAACATGAATAAAAAAAAACCCAACTTTAACACAATAAAATATGCGCAAAAAGAAGAAAAATTCAACTAAAAAACGAATGAACCCAGTGAATAACTAAAAAAGAAAAATGCGTATAATTTTGCTATTCTCAATTGACTCTGTTGAATGAAACAAAACACAAAAAAGAGACAATCTTTACGTGCTTTTTTTTTGCTAAATTAGAATTGGAACATATATTTTGCCCATGAGACAAAGTTGAATTTAGGATTAGGAATTAGGATTAACCCCATTCCTCATTTTTTACAGCCGTGACCACCATCCCTTAAAATTTCTGCATTTTGTTTTGATGTAATTAAAGAAAAGGGTGTGCCGCCAAAAAGGTTTATTGGGCGACGGAGTTGTTATGAAATTTGTCAACCTTTACCGTGAATTTTTCCAGCGAGGTTCCAACAAATTTATTTATTTACAAATTTTAAATTAATTTTGAAAGGTTTAGGGTTTCTTTTTTTCTTGAACTAATTATGTTTTGAAGATTATAATAAAAAATTCTAACGGTTTAGTACGCCATTAGAGGTGAACTTGGGACCAACAGTCTATAGGATACATGGAAGAACGCTTTCTTCATAGTTTGTGCAAGGAACGTTAGTCACTGACACAGAATCCCGAAGTCAAGACAAGATGGGAGCGATACGGCTTAAAATTGTGAGTCCGGAGTACAGATCTAATTTTACTTTTTGAAAAAAAAAAATTCTAAAACCCTTTCAACATTTCGGGGAGAGGAATTAGGATATATTCCACTCCTTGTCAAAATACCCCCCCCCCGCCACCGGGGTGATGGAACTGTGATGGAACAGCAACTGATCCGTATCTCCTGATATTGCTAGCAACAGAAATACGTTTTGTGGTTTACTCTGGGGCGAACAGGAAATTTCAGAGATTACAACTCTACTCCTCGACAATCCCACCACTTAAAAAATAAAATATCAAAAAAACAGTCGTACATATCAACTCGCTTTTTGATCGGAAGAATATGCTCTTTGGTTCATTTTGAATAGGTGAATAGGTACCATTGCCAAATTTATTTACTTACAGGTATTAAAATTTGCTCTCATAACTGGAGTTAGACGAACAACGACAGAATGAAAACAATAAAGGCAATCAATGTTTACCTTAATGTGTAATCAAATTACTGAATTTAATAACGAAAAAATGAAATGCGCTTTTTTCCAAACTTTTTGCCATAACTTTGTCATTTTTACCACTTTAATATCCGAGAGTACCATTGTTTTCAGCTTTAAAAAATCCATTAAAATTATGTATCAGGAAGTATACGATAGTATTTGAAATTTTGAGGTTGAACTGAGCCTGAGGTACCTCTCTGTATAATTTTACTCAAAAAAGGTAAACATTTCAAACTAGACTAAAAATATTAAAACATATTTTCCAACGTCAATGGTTCAAGAGATATTCAGCCGGGCCGTCTAAAAAGGGCGCCCTGTATACATTTGTAGGTAATTTAGGGTAATAAAATTGGTGAAAAAAAATGTTACATGGAAAATATGTTAAAATTAGTATCAAACAGTAAATAAATACATTTCTTGTACCATAAATTATACTTGATTTCTACCCTTGAATTTACTAATAAGGTACTGATATTTTAAAGCATAGAATATATGATGTAAAAAATGCCTAACTAAGAGAAAGTAGAACTAGGTTGCCTCATCCGTATATTCTCTCTATCTGGACTATGGGGTTTTCCCTGTATACTATTCAGTACGTGTGGTATTTAGTAACAGTTAATTAATGATTATTTAGAGATCGTGATATGTGGTCTGGTGTGATGGATTGTTGGAAAAACATTTTCTTTGTAGTGCACGTTTCGATCTTTATTGAGATCACCTTCAGAGCCTGGGATTTATATACATCGTTTAAATTATACAAATAGAGGTGAAATTGAATTTAAACAATGTTACACACAATATAGAATTTTCGGTTTAATCAAAGTATATGTTCTCAATCAAAATGTTTTCTGTGTAGACTCTTGTGTGTCGTGTTGAGAGTGCTAAAAAGATATGTGTTTTGATTTATAAATGTTTGATTTTGAAGGTTTTTATATTCATTTCTTTTTGTTTTATTAACTAAGCAACCTGAGGAAGGGTTAATGAAAAGCTTGGTAAAAAAGATATTAGTACTTCATTTTGCACACAGGGATCCCAGCCAACAATTTGTTAATCATCGCGGGCCGATCATTCTCTGTGTGATTTTTCTTTATATTATTCAAATACATATAAGATATGACTTTGTACAATGATAAACCCAATATAGACATTTTAGATTCAGTCAAAGTATTTGTACTCACTCAAATTGTTTGTTTTCTGTGTAGATGTGTTATTGTTGTGTGTAGTGACACATGTATCCCGTAAACACTCCTCTTGAGTGAAAGTACTTTGACTAAACCTAAAATTTCTATTCTAATCCTGGACGTGACACAAACGTTTTCATCTCAACCAAGACCTTACATAAAAAGAATGTGTCATGTTCAGTGACAGTTAGTTGATATTATTCTGCGGTCTGATGTGACATAGGCTTAGAAAAACATTTTCTGTATCGTGCAACGGTGTCGATCTTTATTGAGATCATCTTCAGGGCTCAAAGCGTTTGTTTTCTGCGTAGATATGTCATTGTTGTGCGTTCTCTCAACACGACACACCTTTTGCCAAGCTTTCGGCTTTTTATTAAGCCTTCCTCAGAGGTGGATACTTAGTTAAAAACATAAATATAAATAAAAACCTTCAAAATCAAACATGTATATAAAAATATGAATCAATCTCACTAAACTCTCAACAAGTCACACAACAATTACATGCACACGGAAGAAAAACTGAGCACTGAAGATGATCTCAGTAAAGATCGAAACGTTGGCACGATAGAGAAAATGATTTCTACGTCTTATCACACCAGACTGCATCTCACGATATCTAAATAATCACTAATATTTGTCACTCTTTTTACTTAAGGTGGAGCTTTGCTGTTTGTCTTGCGTCCAAAGCGTTTGTTTGTTGTGACTTACTTTCTTTGAAGTCCTTGAAAAGATATAAGATATGATCAATGTGTCGAATTTCTGACGTTAAGGCGAATATCTGCGATTCCACCGTGCCGATGAGGTGGGACCGGACGCCTGTGGACGTTCAAGGATGGGACGGGACGTGCGTCGTTATTTCATTCATTTTTGACACGTATTTCCAGGGTGCCCTTGACCTTGGGATGACCCACATCAAGGACCTTCTCTCTCTCGCCCTCTCACTACTCGCCCTCCCACTACCAAGCGGCGCAGAACGGCCGACCTCCCATTCCTCCCATCCTCGTCTCACTTGGAGGCTGGCGCTCCCTCCCTCCATCCGGTAAATCTCAGTTTCACCGCCCTCGTCTACTGCCACCTTTTTCCTTTTTCATCCTCCCTTTTGGGACGAAAGAATTCCTTTTTTGCCATTAATATTTCTACCTAATTAGTACTCCTCTAAAAAATATCAATTTCCCAATAAAGTCAATAATTTAAAATTCCTCTTTATTAGAAACTGCTAATAACAAAAACCATATCCCTGAAGTGTATGAGTATATGAATATTCAGGTAGATTTTGCTCGAAATACTAAGGCCTAATTTAAAATTTTGTGAATAAGCCTCAGTATAGTCACGACCGTAGTTCAAACCACGATAACTTTTTCTCGTATTTGGTTTTGCTTGTCTCTACCAAGACGACGTCCACGAAGCTGACGGGAACAGAAACGTGCGATATCCCAAGAAAAACCTACCCGTGAAAAAAGGGCCAAGTTCCAGATGCTCTCCAAAAAAATTAGCCTGTCAATATAACGATTTCTACAATGTGGCCAAGTCCGTTCTTTTTTTTAGTCGAAAACCTGGGAGAACTCGAAAGAAAAAAAGTTCTAGCTCCCTACGAAAAAGTAGGAATATCTACATTGTGGTCAACCTCGCTTTACTCCTACTCTGATGAGCAACAATTTTTTTCTTAACACTTGGACAGTTTTTGGATGATCAATGGAAGTGTGGAACTTTTTCTTATGAGTTCCCTTCACCTACTTCGCCTGTGTGACCAAACGTGGTCCTGATATTTTAACCTTGATGCAGAACTTAGGCTGACTTTTTTGGTTGACTCCCAGGTTTTGGACTAAAAAAAAAAGAACGGACTTGACCACATTATCTAATTTTTTTGGAGGGGGACTGGAACTTGGCCCATTTTTCACGGTAGGGTTTTTGTTAGGATGCATATAACATCAAAAGGGATTAGAAACAACTACTAACCGTAAACATTGGCCTTCTTTTACATACAACCAATATGGAATATCTGGTGTTCTTCCTATATGGGTTCGAATCCCACTCATGACTTTTCAGCTCAACCGTATTTTTCATAAAATATAAAATAATTATGTATGTATATTTATAGTTATAAATTGTTGTATTATATAAATTCTTCTCGTACTATTAAACTATTTATCAACGATATTAATTCTTCCATTTCTTCTGGTGTTTTATTCTTTTTCTCCATGGTCATAAAATTGCTCGTGAAATTTCGAATGGTCAGGATATAATTGTCAAATAAAAGTGTCTATCAGGAATAATTCGTTAGATTCATAAAAATGGTGGTGACTATAATAATCAAATGTGGTATAGATTTAGGAGTCACGTTTCAGCCCTGTTCTTTTCACTACATATTCCATGGATAGTAAATAAATCAACAATTTCAATAAACCACTTTATTGCTCCCTTGTCCGTTTTAATCTTGAATTATCTTCTCCTGCCTGGTCTCGTTATCTTCTTTGCCAGAAATATTCTTTAGATCAAAGTTCACATAGTAAAGTAGTTCACATAATATTCCTCATCTTGTTGCCTTTATTATGATTTTGGTTTATTTATAAATTAATAAATAATAGAATCGATTGTCATTTATTACTTTAACTTTTAAATTTCCGGGTTACATTCCATAATCAAAGATTTCTTCGTATTTTTCATTTCTCACAGTCCTCATGAATCTCTTTTGCATTCTTATATCCAGCAAGTGAAGAAAATATATAATAATTTTATTCAAAAGTTGCTGTAAATAAGGCTAAGATCAGAGGAGTGGTAGGACTATATACCGGCCACGAGCAACAAGAGAAAATATCTACATAAACATCAATAATTGATGATGACCTCATTTGTAGCTTATACGATGAAGAGGAAGAAAAAGCCAAACTTCTTACACACACACACACACACACACACACACACACACACACACACACACACACACACACACACACACACACACACACACACACACACACACACACACACACACACACACACACACACACACACACACACACACACACACACACACACACACACACACACACACACACACACACAATAGTATCCGCTACAACAGTATTCCTTTAGCTCAAGAGTGTCTGTAACGCGGTGCACTGACGACACGATAAAATTTAAATCCTATGATTTTATACTATAATATTTTAATGGTAATAACTCTATTATACTTGGTGATCCGATTGACCAAATAGCTTCTTTTAATCCATTTATATTTTTATGAAAGGTATTGATTTAAATGAAAAAATTAGTGTCACGAGCGAGATTCGTTCCCAGCCTGAGGCAGTGGGTTGAACTCTGAATCCTTTTTTTTACCCTACTTTTTCAACTTTTTTTAAAATAATGTTTATTGTTTTTGTTTTCTGCTGAACATTATCTGATTACATTGACCACAACACTTATCCTTAACAGACTTTGCGATAGCGTTATCTAATCAGTAAATTGGTAATCAAGGTCGGACCAAAATCCCGTTTTCAACTTAACTTGTATTTTTTACAATTAACGTTCAGTATACAAAACATTACCTCGGTGCTTTATGCCTAGTAGGGAAAAAATACAAGGTACATCTAGTTTTTATATTGTTGTCGGTTTTGCGAATAATTATTTATTATCGAAGTTATCATGTTCAGAACAGGTTGTAGACTTAAGTCCTCGAGCCGGAAAGATTAAAGATAGTTAGGGATAGGAATAGAGATAAAAGAACACAAGTCCATCCGCACCGAGACTTATTTGGCTCCTCCAATTTTATAAATCACTATATAACATCAGGTTGTTAGTCATACTTCATAGTTGATAGCTTTGCCAGCAGCTGGCTACTTAGTGTAGGAGAGAGGGGGAGAGAGAGAGAGAGAGAGAGAGAGAGAGAGAGAGAGAGAGAATGTGTGTGTGTATCTGGCTATTCACTTTTACTTTTGTCTTTTTGGTTTTTGTAATGGAGGATTCGCGGTATGTTTTCGTTTTCCCAAGAATAGGTTCAGGACGTATATGGTCTTGCAGATCCTCCTCTGGCCACTGTCTACTTTTTACCCAAAATTCCTTTGTGTCCTAATAGTTATCATCAGTTGAATGCTTTACCCTAGGTTTTTGAAATTTTTGACATGCCAATGCTTGGCTATTCGATCTCATGAGACTTTTTGTTAGTGTAACCACTTTTAAAATTTTCAAGTTACAAGCATTGTTGGAACGTATTTCAGCATGAAAGACCGAGGTACTTATCTGAAGAGATTAATTGAAAAATTGAAAAAAACCGCCTGATGCGGTTGCTAATGTGGTTTGGAACCATCTGATGCTGCCCTGAATTCTTCTTCCCATTTGTAGTCTGTTGAGATTTCTAAATTCTACTTTATTTACACTCCATACTGAAATTGAATTTGCAGCATAATTTGTAGACTGTTTGAAGGCGATTTTTCTAATGATGATGTAATCTTCTAAACATTTTTAAGTGGTTTTAGTTTCCAATTTGAAATGTGAGCCGGAAGTGTATAATATTATGGATGGAATTAGATATTTTC
The DNA here is from genome assembly GCA_039619505.1 of Cimex hemipterus. Classification (NCBI taxonomy): domain Eukaryota; kingdom Metazoa; phylum Arthropoda; class Insecta; order Hemiptera; family Cimicidae; genus Cimex; species Cimex hemipterus. The sequence continues at coordinate 20,976,109 of CM077111.1, read as the reverse complement.
AATGGCTCAACCCCAATGGGTCAACGAAAACATCGGTGGGATGAATGAAGTGGACAGTTTGCCCGTCGGCAGACAAACAATGCTTTAAAACCCCAAGCTGAACGATTGAAGGTTTGTTATTTATAAATAAAAACGGAGATGGAAGATAAGGAAATGTCGGCCGGTGCAGTTGCGAAAGTGAAGGAATGTTTCTCGGACGTGAGTTCGTTGCCCGCTACTCAACATAGATCGATCCAAACAAGTCCTCGACCTTAAAACAATGCTAGTTCGACCCTCATTTTTTATTCAGCGATTACAACTAATGAATGCGTATCTCCCTATAGAGCCACCATACGAAAAAATTCATTCACAACACTTTACATTATAAAAAAACACATTTAAATAAAATAGCTTAATAATTACTGTCAAAGGGTAATCAGAAAAGATATGACAATTCGTAATAACTTACGGTCACAAAGATAACGACCATTCATGGGACAGTTTAAATATCCATTAAATTAAATAACTCGGTCGTTTTGTATCATTTTGGTCTATCTAATGCATCAAGACGAACGACTGATAGACCGAAAAAAGCGACGAGGAAAGGCTCCATCGCTTCGTAGTCTTCAAGAGGAAGTAACAATTTTAAAAACATTCAAACAATTAATGATACGAACGATTATTTCTGCCTTCAGCGAAATTATAAAAGATGCAGATAAGGAGTCGTAGTACGAAAAAGATAACAATAACTTAGCGATTACAGATAACCACAGCGGGTTACATGAAGTGCATATACGGTTTTACACAAGTCAGTCCAAATAATTAATTTCAACAGACCGTTTGTTCCTCCATAATCATTACGATCCGCCTAATGATCTCATGATTCGGGATAACTGAGTATAGAGAATTGCCCGCAGGCACAATGACTGGACAAGTCGATGTAATAATACAGCCAAACAGATTTGTACAATTTCGGTTAAATCGTCTTGACAGCTGCAACGAGTTGGTACATTTATCGGTAATTTGATCCACCAAGAACATTACGGTCTGATAATTTCGAAATCTGTCGACCTTAGCCGTAATGAACCATCGCCGGAATATGGTGAAATGCTTAACAGGATGATCAGTAACGATCCACTGGTGATAAACGAGGCGTGTTATTAGATACATCGAATATGAGTAATTCCTTCTCTTTCTCTCTCTCACTCCCTCTCCCTCTCCCTCTTCCTCTTCTTTTTTCAAAATACTCGCTTTGTGGGACCTAATACGTTGTTTAGAGCGGAGGAATAGATGTATGAAAATTCTGTAATTAAATAACACATCAAAAATTAATTTTAGTTTACCACAATATTTATTTATTTTTTGTGGTTTACTGCCATACTAGCAGAACCAAATTCACTTTTTCACAATTATATCAAAAGATCAGTTTTGAAAGGTGCGATATCGTGGCTCTATAATGAGAGCGTGTAGGAATGCAACTCGTAATGAGAATCAAGCTTAAGCAAGGCAGCCAGTATCTGGGATTCCTGTTCAGATCTTTGGAGGAAACAGGGCTTTATTTATTTATATATATATCGATAGTTTTGTTTCCTTAGCGAGTGTTGAGAGTGAATGCATTTATTAGCGTGAATGGGTAGTGTGAGAAGGGGCCGAATATGCATTGCATATGCATTAATAATATAACAGATTTTGATCTACCTCCCATTTTAAATATGTATATAAATACTATCAAACATCCAAATAATTAAACTAATTATTTCAATTGTTACTATTTTTATTCTAATATTTTTTGTGTTATAATTTCCGCGTTTCGCACGTTCAAATTGAGCGTCATTAAAAATCAGCTGTTAATTGGAACGTCGCGTTGGCGGAGGTATCAGCGGTTTGGCAATGCACGTCGAGAGACGTGGTTGTACAATAGAAGTCCTTCAACCTGATGATGAGCTAAGAGGCTCGAAATCCGGATCATTGCAGAACAACTTACTGTGAGTAGGAACTATCCTTTTGGAAAGTATGAACACCACACTCACCCCATCATTTAACATTTCTATGAAGAAATTGATGGAGGAAAGGAAAAAACCTTGGTTGAATGATTATTTGGAAATCGTGAGATGCGTTTCTGGTGTGATGTAGGTTTCAGAAAATCATTTTCTTTATCGTGCCGACGTTTCGATCTTTACTGACATCATCTTCAGGGCTTGAGATTTACAAACATTGTTTAAATTTAACAAATACATGTAGGATGTGGAAAAAGTGAATTTATACAATGCAAAAAAATATTTTTTATATTCAATTAAAGTATTTCTACTCACTCAAATTATTTGTATTCTGCGTAATTGAATATTTCCTTAAGTGGACTGTTTTTCATTATATTAGTATTTCCACGTTTACCAATTCTTCAACCACGGTTTTTCCTTTTCTTCATCTTCGAAAAACGTAATTAAAAAAGGAATTGCCCTACCAAAACAGATATCAAATGGAGTACGTTTGTTTAAATTTGCTGGTTTCTAGGTTTGGAAATAGTTTATTATCACCAAAATGCTTAGTTTTCCAGTTATCATTGTTTAATTGAAGCAAGGCCGTGAAATGTTGAAAAAAGATAAAAAGTGAAATAATTCCGAAACTGGTGAGATTCTGACTACAGTTAATTAGGACTGTTTGGTTCCATTTTGAATGTAAAATCTACTGGCAAAGTTTGTAACACGAGTAGCCGAATTGATGTTTAAAATCGGCCGGGTTGGATAGGTTTTTAATATCCGTTAGTAAGGAGAGGTTAAAGAGAGGTTCCGACCCACATCGTAGGATGATGTATGCTGAGTATGGTTGTTGGAAAAACGCGGTTCTAAAAATACGCGAGCGGTTGACGGTTACGCAGGATCCGCATTGATCAAGATGAACCGGCCTCGGTAGAACTCGTCCGGGTTCGCCGCCTCCGCCGCCGCCGGTCCAAACCCCGCGCACCGCCTCCAGCCCGCCACCCCCATCGCCCCCACCATTTTTCGTTTTACCCAACGGGCCGGGGACCGAAATCGCGTTCCAAAGGTCGAATGGTGGCCGGGGACAAACCAAAATTTGTCCGCCACACGTGATTTTAGAGTCATGTTCAGCGATGATCAGCCTATTCGATACTGCTGTGTCCTCACATGCGGCAACAATTCCAAAAATACAAATAAACTTTTTGTCAGCGTACCCAGAATCGATTTGTCCAGGAGGCATACATGGATGTACCAGATCGGCAGGCCGCATTGTTCGCCGAAAAGCCGTTTGTTTTGCTGCGAGGACCATTTTTACGTAAGTCTTCTGCTTATAATTTTTTTCTTCATATTATCCCTTCTGTGGACGCGATCTCTAGTGCGCAAAATCTGCAAACTGTCTGTCGCATTGTAGACCTAGGTCCCACAAATTCCGATGTCGCAGGTCGTTTGAATTTAATTTGAATTATGTCGTGTAAAGTGGCGTCCTCAAAGAGTTCCTCTGCCGCTGTTCTGATGTGCATGTACACTGCCAGGCAAAAAAATTCAACCCAATTTTTTTTTAATTTTCTCTATAAAAGAAATTTCTGCCCTTAGTTTGTCTCATTGTTTTTATCAATAAATATCTGTTTATGTTATGTTTTAAATTGGGAATATCAATCAGAGGTAAAAAATTTAATCCTTAATCCAAAACAAGGATAAAGGATTTTCAGTGTTTACTTTTCACAGGATTTAAAAAGTGTATTCAGTATCATTTCAATTCTGAAATAATAAACTGTTTAGTTTACATCTTTCTTTTCTTAATTTCAATTTTTAAACTTAAAAATACCACTTTGTGATGAGGATGTCCGCATGGCGTGGCACTTAATGATGATGGACGTTCCATCAGGTATGTGGCTTTTGCAACGAAGCACTGCTAGACGTTTTCGAAAAACTGGGTCCTACAATAGAAGGTCCGGTTCTGGACGACCTACGATAACGACATTTTGCAAAACCGGTACCTTACGATTGTTCAAGCGATTCGTCAACTCCAGGAAGTTCGAGGTGTTCAAATTTCTGAACGCACTGCTGGAAGAAGATTAATTAATTATTATAGACTGATGCCCCCTTAAGAGGATTGATAGAACACACAGAATTACATGGTTCGCTATTCCTCGAGAATAGCCTTTCTTTGGACGATTAGTCTGCTGTACGTTTTACGATCTCCAGTTGCTCCTGAAAGAGTGTGGTGGAGGCGAAATGAACGGAACTTGTAATTTTTCCCAGTGCTAACCTTTTCAACTTAGCTCTGTGATGGTGTGGGCGGGAATTTCAATGGAGAGTCGTAAAAAGTTGGTTGTTGTTAGTGAAGGACTTTGACCGCCGTTAATGAAATTTTGAACCATCGTAGGAACACAGTCCAGGAAGAGAGCTATTGAAGAGAGCAATACTTCCTCTGAGTCAGGGGGCAAATAAGTATGGAATCCCTTGTAGAAATCAATGTCAACAATGACCTGACATCGGTATGGACCCGTTGACATTCGGGACATAGAAGGAATGAGAAAGTAGACATGTTGGAAAAAAAAGAGCCAATGTCACTATTCTGCGCCTGTTACTGTGGCCTAGTACCTTGTCACAGGAAACTTGTGGATACACACCATGCATGGAGCACACGAAAAGATTCATAGAAGGCCATCACTTCAAAGGAATTATTGGAAGATAACCGCATCCCGTTCCGGGCAATTCCAGACAGAAAGAAGAAGAGACAGCAGAATATGTTTTATGTTTTCTTGAGGGTCTATGTAGGTTTAGATTATTGCAACTAGGAGAAAAAAGCTGCAAGCAAGATCCTACACTAATAAGCCGCTGGCAACGCTAGCGAGGCTGATTAACAACCTGAAGCTATCTAGCGATTTATAAAATTGGAGGAGCACAATAGATCTAGGTGTGGAAGGCGTTTTATCTCTAGCCCTACCCTAAACCAAAAACCACAGTTTTACATTCCCTACAACCAACGATAATGCCGCTTAGTCACCGGTTTCATAGCAGTCTCAAATCGGCACCAGAATAGGGCTTTTCGCATTCTCCGTTTCTGCACATACTTGGATTACTATGTAATTGCATATTTTTATGTTTTATTTTTGATATTTCTTTTTGGCTAAAAAAAAATCATTTGTTTTCATTTAGTTATGAACCCTATAACTTTGGATAAATGAACAAATCAATTAACGGAAATAAGATTGTGGCAGACAGGACTGTCCATAGGCGTTTAATTAAATTGGATTTGATAAATATACTCTTTTACGTTTCTACCTTCAAACAGAGCGTTCCATAATCGTACATTCTTGAATGGTTTTACAAAGTAGCACTTTTTGTTTATTGTTAGATAGTTCTTGTCATCTTGGTCTGCCTATCCTCGCCTATTATTTTTTGTTCAGACTCCACAGAAATCATCCAAATCCTGATGTTCTGAGACTCGTCTGAATCAGCAAAAATCAGCGAGGAAGGGCAGACCAAGTTGATGAATAACTATCAAACAAGACCTCGCAGACCACAAGATTATTGTTTATTTTAAACTGAAGTTTATCTATTTTGTATGTTTTCTAAATCATAGTGTTAAGGGCGTTATTGGCGTTTATATTTCAGTTTCCCACTGATTGCGAAAATTACGAAGAATGGACAACCAACGGTGGTGTTCTCCAGTTGAACAGGACAGCTCTTCCGAGATTCAATGTAGGTAAATGTGAAAAAAAATGAAATTCCCTTATTTCTGCAATGCAATTGAAATATAATTGTATAGTTTCATCCTTCAAAAAATGGTTGTTGTTTAACAGTTGAGAAAAGATCAGGCGATATACGGTGAAATACTCGACGATCTTTCGTCGCATTTTATCAAATGGTGTTTTGTGCCATCTTGCACCAGCACCATCAACAAGAAGCCGATAAAGATCTTCTTCAGGGTTCCCGAGGCTGATCAAAGAAGGTACCAAAGAAAAATCAGATTTATTTATTATAGACGGTAATGAACCTGGAACCTAATTGGTTTAATTAATGTGGAAGATGTTTCCGATGGCCGAAAATCACTTTTTGGTAGTTTGGATTTGGGTGGCCATGCAAATTCAGCTTGATTTAGTTTTCTTTTTTAGCCATGAGCAATATTTTTTAAATGTTTAGAATTATTTTCCACGAGTACTGCAAAACGTTTTATGTATGTATGTATTTTTATTTTAAGATTCCACCCTCGGTACTCGTTTATAATAAGTAGAATATTCAAGATTCACAATTGCGTCAAGTTTTTGCTATTGTATTTGTTCAACTATTTACATTAGTACAGTTTGCAACCTGACTCTTTTTACAATTTCATTAGAACTGCGAAAGACACTGGGCTCTATGACCTTCTACAACTTTGGTGTTATAATCGATTTTGTATTTATCCTTTTTCTGGGTTTTGCGGGGAAAACTTACAAAAACCCGCTGTCATCGCGTCAAGTATAGATCAACAAGACATTGATGTTAATTTAGTAATAAATACATTTTAGTCCACTCAGGTCATAGTTTATCTAGTTGTGTTCACATCACAAATTTTTGCAAATACTAAATGGCTTTGTCCTCTTCAGTCGTCTTACGATGTTACTGACTTTGTCGCATGTTACGATGTTCGGGCTGCTTTGAAAACAATTTTATGAGAATACCTTGCGAAATGTTTTAAATCTCAGTCATGTCGCTTTTGAAAACATACCAAGTAGCACCTATAATTTGTAGAAGCTTATGTTGGAACCGTTATATCGTTGACACCATGTTAAAGTGACGAATATGGATTTCTCCACTTTTCAGGAGAGCCAAAAAACCGATTTACCCATAATTTTCAGTTAGGAAGTTCCTTACGTTTTTAAATTTTTATTTAAATAGGTTTCGTAAAGTGTACTGTTATTGTTTATTGTCATTTGTGTGTTTTTAATAATTTTAACTAATATATAAAATTATTTTGAAATATTCGTTACTTTGCTGCGTATAGAAATTTGTGTACATTACAGATTTCGGTCTACCGTTCACCGTATAGATTCAATTATTTTACCACAAGGTGGGTCTCATAGAATGCAACGGTAAACGAACGAAAAAAAAGAAGCGATTTTTCACATTCGTTACTTTAACATGGTGTCAACGATATTATCATTACATTGCTATGTTTGGTACACCCCAAAGTTGTATGCCATAAGTGCATATCAGTAAATTTGTCGGTATTTGAAATCAAGCGCTTTCCTTTTCTTTCTGAAATATGCTTTCACACTCGAATTTTATCTACCGTCAAGTCTACTGAATTACTGAAGGAACTACTTTACCGCTGAAGACAATTTTCTATTTGTGAAAACATACGGATCTCTGGTCATTTATTTTGACCTATTTTTGCTGTTGACTGCCGTTTCCAGTCGGTCCGTGGATGCATGGGTACACTCTTCGTTCGCGAGGGCATCTATCTCATCGGAAAATGTTGCGACAATTATGTGGGTTTTATACACGAAGTACATCACGACGCCTAGGACGATACCTTGTAGTACGCCGGCCTCGATTTCAAACAAATCAGACTATTCGTCTTGTTTAATTTGGCATAGTCTTTCGGAAAGTTAGATAGTCAAACGTTCAACATATTTTATGAGGAATATTTATTTTAGTGGTATTAAACCTTCATTCCAAACCTTGGAAAAAGCTTGCCATACGTCTAGGAATAATGCTGAACCTATATTTTTATCATCTAGAGCTTTCAGTATATGCTTGACTGTAAATCCGTGCTGTCCATCCATTTATTGAAAGGTTTTAATCTTTTTAGCAAAACCTTTTACATAGTTTATAAAGCGCGTATCAATTTCTATAGTCTACACATTTAATTCGGAAACTAACTTTGGTTCCTTAACCTAAACTAAAAATGGTCATATAAATACATACTTCAAGTTAATTTTGGCGAGGAATGGCGTGGTAATAACAGATTTAGCATAACTTTCTCATCTAGCTGGGAAATGACAATAACTTTGTCCATTATATTTCGTGGTCCGAAAAGACCAAATAACTTCCTTCAATTTCAACTTAAAGTTTTAGTTGAAATGAAAAGTTAGTGTCTCGAGCGGGATTCGAACCCACGACCTTCTAAATACGCCACTGCTCTAACCGCTTGAGCTATCGTGACTTCAATCCACTCGGACACCAACTCCCCTTTTCAACCTACTTTTCGAATTTTCTCATTTCTCAAATGCCGTGTAATCAAGGGTTCGAGCCTTGGCGACAAATGTAATGGACAAGGTCGTGGGTTCGAATCCCGCTCGTGACTCTAACTTTTTCATTTCAACCAATACGTTACATAAAGATTAATTAATTGAAATTTGTTATTATAAATGATAATTTTCGTTTTCCAATTAAATGGGTGAACTATAGGAATTGTTACTCCCTGTATATGTTTTGTACATGGTGTTTTTGATTCAGTAACCAAAATCTGGTTGTCTGGTTTAAATCTCAATGTCTATATCATCAACTGTAAGCATACAATTGGAATGAATTATATAAAATTTTAAAACAACCGAACTTTTGAGCAAAATCAACCAAATGTAGCATTTTACAGGCGAAAACATTGGTTTTTTCAAATTAGAAATAACCCCACCCCGGATTTCCTTTTTTGTTGCGAAGATCACTTCGACGTAAGTAATTGTGTTTAATATTTTCAGGCAATTTTGAATATATTGATATTATTTTCTAGTTTACTACGGATATAGTGAATTTTCCCGAATACTTGAGAAGAGGGTGTGATATAAGACTGCTGGTTTTGAAAGAAGACGTTGTACCTCATTTGAACTTGCATTACCGCGATTTTCCGAGTCATAACTATAATAATGGTTATACAATTTAAAATTGACATTTATTTCCTGTTACAAATTGTGTACTGTTTCAGTTCTGACCGTAGGAGGAAAAACGAAACCGTCGGCGGACACTGAAAAGTGTCAATCCGTGGCGAAACGGCTGGACTTTCAAGCTGAAATCGTTAAAATAACACCGTCTAAGGAAGAAGACGTCTCGTTAATGATAGATTCGGAAATAGAACACAACCAGAAAAGAAAAAAAGTTGGTATTTGTCTATATTTTGTTAATACTTTCTGTTAAATCTATAAACTTGTTTCTGATAGTTTCTTGTTCTGTAGAAGAAGAAACTAACAGAAAAGAGAAATTACGGAGGGTACGACGGATTGAAACTTGTAACGAGCCGGTACGGCAAAGATCTTTTGCTTCATAATGGAAATAGTTATTGCAAATCCCACGTTTTAAGAAGTGGAAGAGTTAGATGGAGGTATGACTTCTTTTGGAAAAGTTTTTAATATTGACCACTCATATTGGGCTGTTTCACATATGATTTTATATGCATTATTTAAAAACTAATTGCAATATCAATGTTGATTTTTTTTTGTCTTGGCTTCTTTCGTAATTGGCTCAATCTGTTTCCCTTTCTGATCAAATTTTTGAGTCCGCAGCCCTTAGAAAATGCAGAACTGCATTGGGCACTTCCAAATCATTTAATTACGGATTTTTAATTAAGCGGTTTGATAAGCTTTCCAATTTTGTTCAACTTGTCCAACATCTTTGTTCTTTCATTATTATATTTTTTCCTTTTCATTGTGAGATGTTCCAGATCTTTCCTTACTTCGCATACAAAACAGGTGACTCCGTCTTGCCTGATTTTCTTCAAATATATTCCACTTATTCTGTGGTTAGACCTGATTCTATTTATTGTGGTTCACTGTTTATTTATTAAATTAGAAATGTAAGGAACTACGGTCTACTGCTGAGCGTCGGGTTTATATCCCCGTAAAATTTGGGGGTTTCTAAATTTTGCCCTTTTTTCACAGCTTGCCTTGTCATGCTGTCCACAAGCTCATTGCCTGGGGCTCCTCCATGGCCCCCGCATCCAACAAAAGGTGCATTCGACTCGCCGTTCTAATAGCCTATAGTTGAGTTCTATAATTTTGGACACTAAAAAGGAACAACCTGACTGTAAGCTGTAATTTTTAATGTTCTTTATCGAGTTTCTTGAATCCATCAGGATAAACACTTTCTATTCCCTCATATTTCATCCTAATATAGCTTCCAATGACGTTCGAATGCCGATTACGCCCAGAACTTTCATTCATAGTAGAGAGATTAGATTGAACAACAACAAACAAAAACCTCGGGTAGAAATCCATGATGTTTAGTTGTCCGATCGACCAAATTATTTCTTTCAATTAATTAACATTTTCATGTAACGTTTGGGTTGAAATGAAGTTGTTGTAAGGAGCGGGATTCCACGACTTTCAGCTCAATACGCCGCTGCTGTAACCATTTGAGCTATCGTAACTTCGATCCACTCGAACACAGACTTCTTGAAAAATGGCGAAAGGAGGGAAAATTCGAAAATGTGTAAGTTAAGATGGGTAGTTGGTGTCACGATAGCTCAAGTGGTTGGAGTAGCGGCGTATTTAGCCGAAGGTCGTGGGTTCGAATCCCGCTCCTTACACTAACTTTATCATTTCAACCAAAACCTCTGTTACAAGTTGAACCGACCTGATATTTTGAAAAATTGGAACCACGGCGGCCTAGAATTGCGTCCGACTCGTATTTGCCGCTAGCAGTCCTCGGTTCCAATCACTCTCGCCGTTGAACCATTATTTGCAAATTATTTATTTTTAAAAAATTGTAAAGTCAATTTTTTATTTAAGCTTTAAGACATTTAATATGTATATAATTTTATGCCAGGAATACTTTACCTTTTATTGCCAATATGAATGTCACTATGGCCAAAGTGTGCAGAGTGTCTGTCACCTTTGGTGAATAACGAAAAGAAGGAGGCTCAAGAACCGGTCTTGTACAACCTACAGTCCATCAAACATTTGCTTTCAAACTCTACGCTGAAAATTGGGAAATCACAAGCAGAAATGACAAAGGCGATTACCCAACTTTTTCGGTTTGCAAACGATTTAAATCATTAACATTTGGAAATTACTATTTAGCAAATTGAAGTATTATAAATTAATCAAAAATGCATCGTCGGAAAGCTAGAAAGCATCAAAATTTGTTGAAAAGCTGTCAGGAAAAGATTAATGTTGCATTCTTCAGGAAGGTGAAAATTTTTAATAATTAATTACATTATTTGGAAGGTTTTTGTTTTTTCTTACGTTCAATTTATTAGAGACTCTTTGTCGTTACATTACACTACGTTTCGGTACAAATTCAAAATTTTATGTCAATTGTTTTAGACTGTTTGCAAATCAAATTTTGCGTTTCTGGATGTTAATTTTTCATTGGTGACTAGTGATTTTTGAAAAATTAAGTTGTGTATAAAACTCAACAAGCGAAAACTTTTCTATCAGAGCCATTTTTTGAGCGAACTCCCGTAAAAAAAAGACATAAATGTACTGTGTTTTACTGTCAGTTAATGTTTATTGTTTATTTAAAAATATCCCTGTTAAAGAATGTACTAAACTAATAAAACATAAGCTTATAGAGAACTGTACTAACGAATTTGTAAAAAATGATATAATAAACCTCTTAAATGTATGCCCACTATCTAATTATTAATTTTGTTTTACGAGAGTTCGCAACAGCAGAGGTATGAAAAGGTAGCCAACGGGGGTTTATGTATATGGTAGGGAACACGAGAGAGTATAAAAGAATTCCTCTTCCTTCTTTAGAATTTAGCATAGATTTTACATTGGGAATAAGCAAAGATTGTCGTTTAACCTTTCTGGACTTGAAACTGCCCATAATGAATAATCTAATTGAAATATATAAAATGTATAAGGAGCAAAAGGCTGATGGATTCATTTAACTCATAGACCGTATGTTAAAACTCCCATTAACATCTGCTAATTATAAAAAAGAATTACAAATAATTAAACCCTTAGCTAAAAAACAATTAATATCAAGCTGTATTTATGGGTAAGTTGCTGGTAAAAAGAATTTAATAAATTAACTTTAAATTCAAATAAAACTTTAAATTCCATAAATTCTAAAAATAACATTTGAAATTCAACTTAATCATTAATTTAAAATTATATTCTTACAGGAGTTTGTAGGATTTTTTTTGCCGACGTTTCGACCTTTAATTCGGGTCATCTTCGGGACAAAGTGCGGTGCCAGTTCGCATCACCAATATGACACCGCAATGCAGAATAGACTCACTTTATGACTTGAAGATGATCAGAATAAAGGTCGAAACGTCGGGGAAAAAATGAAGTGTTCTTCTAAACTACCTCATTCTTGACCATTCCTCACGAATCCAACAAATCGTTAGGATAATATTCAGTTGTATAATTCATGTTTTTCATTGTTCATGTCGACAGACGTGTTTATTCCTTCTACCTGATGATGAGCGTTTATGCTCGCATACGGATCGAATCTGTGAATAGGACCCTCAGTTTTACAACAAGTAAAGAACGGGAAACAGATGTTTATATTGCCGCTTTAACAGATAAACGATGGAGTTTAAACTCAGATTAAGAAGATTACACGGAAATTATAATTTCTTTTAGCAATTCTCACCGTATTGACAATGGTCAAATCATAAACCAAAGCGAACCAAGTTTTGTACAAATCGGACTTTTCTTGTCAAACGGCCCAATAAACCAGTTCAGCTGTATCCTAGTATCTGTTTGATACATATCATTCAATTGTACTATTTAAGTTTAAAGAAATGTTTGAAATATCCAGATGTTCGAGGAGGACGAGGAAGTTATGCCGCGCCCAGTTCATAACAGAACCGGATAAAACGACTTTTGTGCCTGGCACGGCAAGGCTGCAGCACAATCATCCGCCTATCTTCCCCGTTCATGAGAAAAATACTACTCACAACAAGAGGAACGTAGAAAAGGTAGTTAATTATCTATACAAATTCCAACCCACTTACGACTTGGGAAAGAAATTTAAAAAGAAAAGAAAGAAAAGTATTTCCTTAATTAGTAATATCTCTTCCGTCATTTTCACCTGTTTTACCATTCACACTTGAACACTTGTTAAGATTTTAGATATATTGGATGTTTCAGGCTCTGACTCAGCTACCCCAATGAGTCATTTTTCTGAGCCTTTATTACAGCGGACGATTTGACATGCACGGGCTCGATAGAAATAACTTATACTCTAACCAGATGGTGCATTATTTTTCGTGTAGTGCGTCGAGAAATGCACCACTGTATTTCACTGAAAGGAACAAAAAAGAAAGAAAAAAAACCGGGCAGTTGACAACGATACCACCACTATCATCCGCGATGGTATACGTGTTTAGAGCCACCCGACGTTTCGATCGAAGAGAAGGTAGTAGTCGACCACGATGTACGAGAAGGATTTGATCGTTTTATTGTATTTAGTGAACCGTTATTTAACGGATTCCTTGTTAGGTAGTGAACTCCAAACCGTCCGCAATGTAATGGTAAATTCGAAAACCAAAAATAACCTTGTTTCTAGAGGTTCCGCAGTTTTCTACAAGGTACTCTACTAGTGAAGAGGCATCTAATAGAATAGGCGACTTTGAACAATGGGAGGGTTGTTTTCTTTACATGATGAGTGCATATTTGGTTTGTGGAGAACGCTTTGCTTCAAGTACCAAGCGTGAGTCACACCCTTTTCAAAGAGAGTTATGGCATGGTGTGGAACGCCCATGCCCGTACCGAACTGGTTATCTTGTAGAATGGATCTTTGATTATACTAAGAAACAAATTGAGGAAGTTCTTCTTGAAGCTGTGGTTCCAATCTTTCGTTTTATTGGGGACAACAACGTCAATAATAATGCTACCCATTGTTTATAGTGTGTAGGGATTACTACAATGAATTCACCAGCACGTTCTGACATGAATCGTATAGAACCCTTATGGAAATGATAAAAGTCAGGATTGCCATCGTTCGCCGCCTCCAACAAGCATTAAACAGTAATCTGCTCTTGCTGAACAATGATTCGAATGACGGTTGTTAGAAGCCTAGGAGATTTACAGCCTAAAAAGCATACCAACAAACCGTTTGACATAGAGTGTGTGCAAATTTTGGATTTTTAAAGTAAAGAGAATAAACAAAAACATTATCAGAAGTACATAAATAATAATACAGAATAGGATCGATGAGTGTTATATATATTTTTTTTTTCTGTAACACAAATACCTTTATAAGGTTAATAATTAATGTAGTCTTGTAATGAGTACAGATTGCATATAAGAAAGCTTTCTCTCCCGTTTTCAGCCGTTCCGTTTTACACCTTTTTTTATGCATTTGCCCTTCAAGAGGAGAAACTTCATTCATGCACGGATCATGTACTATTTTATGCTCCTCGATTCCTTGTCTGAGGTTGTTACCCTTAAGAAAGTCAAAACAAGTTGAATTAATCTAAGTTGTGTGTGATGATGCGAGGTTCAACGGCCGCAATTCGTAATGGTACATTTGTGCACGTTGAAAGTTGTGTTTGTCATTATGGATCATCGGAAAACCACTCGCGCTCTCCGCCAGTGTGTATTAAAATTCTGATTAGTTTAATGAGCTGTATCATCCGTCATAATTCAAATTTCTTCCACATCCGTAGCTAAACGTGCACAGGAAGGCCGACCTACCATATCCACAAGACAGCAGCAACCGTGACGACCAACCTCCCAATACCATCCTCGCTCTGTACTCACGAATATCTCTTCCTATTATATTATTACACTAAAGTCTATGAGTCTAAACCTAACAGTATTTTGTTAAAATATAAACTGGACATAGAAGGAGTAAGCAATTAAGTTAGCATAAATGTGGAAACATAATTACATGAATTTTTCTCCACATATCTAGAGCTAGCCGTCACAAATCTAAATCATTATTGGTATTGCATGTCCTACACTGATTATACTGCGCTGTTTTATATTATGAAGATACACCCCACATATTCCATGGCCCGATTTAAGCCCGGTTATTCTTGTATTCTTCTCTCTTTTGGTCCGTGCCAAGGCATGGAATGTAACAGCATTTTATTTAAATAAACTGTGATGTAAAGGAGATATATTATTATGCACGTTATATTTTGCGAGATCGGGTCCCAATGAATGTTATGGTATTGAAGAAACTATGCCAAGCTTTCATAATTTTCACCTTCCTTGTGGAATTGATACGTCCCAGATGTCCGCCTGGATTCGCTTTGTTCAATGTGTTGATTTTATTTACAGACACGATAGTTTGTTTAAATTAAAACATTCTAGACGAACGACCAGCCCCTATTACTCTGCAATTGGCCGACGTCCCTAGGGTGCCGAAAATGGCATCTGGCCTTGGTCCGTGGGTACACCTTTTTTTCTTACTTTCCGCCCGAGGGTTAAGCCCCCGGCGATTGTTCCCGCCGACCCTGCTGTTGTCATTTATCGACATGCTTAAATTCCACGTAGAGCCCCTCCTTACACGAGGTCGTGCAATTGAATGACTCAGCGAGACCCGACGGACGGAAGTAGGGGGGCGTCAAACGCCTTTCTCATACGCCGGCCAACGGACTTGGCCGTAAACTTCGTATTTTATGCCATTTCGCGTAATAAAATATTTCCGGTGGATAAAAGTTAAAGAGGTTTTCCGAAAGTTCCACCAGTGTGGAACAGTTAGAAAATAACACTTTCGGTGGAAAATAAGGCCTTAAAGAACATTTCTTTCTACCTTTCACAACAAAAATATTGCACATTCCACCAACAATGCATTTTTTAAATTAAATTTTTGTTACCCACATAACATGGTTATATCAAAAATGTATGTGTATTTATTTTGTTTTAGCCTGGAAACTCTCCTAAAAAAAAGTCGAATATGATGATTCGAAAACGGTCGACGTATGATTCCGCTTCAATAAACGAGTACGAGACGCTGCGAGGAAGAAAAGAGAAAGAGAATTCTTTTGATGAAGAGAATTTTCCTAAAAGTCAATATGAAAAGACTGACATAACAACGGCCAAACGACTGTTTCTCCTTAGTTTTCTACCCGACTTGAAAGAAATGTCTACATCGCAGTTGCAAATATTCAAACAAAACGTTTTTCACACTGCAAGCACGATTCTAAGTTGATATTAATGTTTTTTACGTGAATAGTTCACTCTGTAGCTTTTTAATACGGTTCTTCAGTTTATTTGTATAAATTTTAGTTTAGGTTACAATTCCGATACAAACTAAAGCTTGTTCTTCCATGTTTCCTGTAATAACATAATAACTAACCTAAACTTAACGTAATAAAATTCTGTCGTCAAGCTATCGAGGAAATATCAACTTCATCAGGGCTCTGAAATCTTTATTGTCTAATAATTTGAAATATTATTAGACATAAACGCTTAACGAATTTTGGAATTGAGTTTACATCCGTATGAAAGTGAAAGATTTTGTGGATTTGGAAAAATGTCCGAAAGTAGACGGAGTCTTTGGTCGTGAGTTTTACATTGGACGAGACATCCATGTTGGAATTGTGACCCCAAGCTTCAAAATATCGGCTTAATCCTTCGCTCTTACCTAATCGAAGGAATCTTCCAAATCCACAATGTCTACTCCGACTATCGCTCGCAGAGAGCGGGAGTACCATAGGGCAGCTCGTTTAGACCTATCATTTACCTGCTCTAAAGGATATCGTTAATTCACTATGCTCTTTTGCCGACGACATTGCTTTGCTTTCCTTTGGTCCAGATCCTGCAACGGAGAAGCTCCAGGTCCTGCTAACCGACTGGATTTGGAGAATAATATGTAAGCAAAAGGATCTTGGACAAAACCCCTCATCAAATATTTCTTAACGATGCTCCTATCTTTAACCTTTTATGTTTCTTTACCCAATGTGGCCTTAGAGCCTTAGTTAAAAAGTTACACAGTCGGATATCCTATAAGTCGTTGCATGGAAAGAGGCTGCTATCCATCTCAAAGGTCCTGAGCTCTTCTATGGTATAGGGCTTCATCCTAACAATACATTAGACAAAAACACAAACTGAAAATGAATTAGTTGAATTCATTGGACATAAATAATTCAAGAACCGTCTTGCAAGGTAGTAAAGTTACTCCAATCCTTATCCAACAAAAACAACTCCTGAAACCACCCCATCAGTCAACTGAAACAATGATGATCCAATCGGGGGGGATTAATCCTTGTGTAAAATTGGGAAGAATTTCATCTAAATATCCATCCCATTACATAATGTAAATAATAAAAAAATTAATGATTTTAAATTTAATTAAAAAAAACAAAAAAAAAAAACACTGCATGTGTAATTATATGGGAAAAGCTCGTGATTCATGACCAGCAAAAAGAGCTATAAAAGGAAATAATATTTAATTAATGGGCTAATCGAATGTATTAATAAGATAGCTAAAAAGGCCCATATTAATTAAAAATTACTATTTTTCTGTATTTATTATTACAAAATACAGTAATTAAAAGAACAATTAAAAATACAGTAAAAAGTTTAATATCCAAATGGTAATACAAGAAGTACGTTGTGCAATATGTTTGTGAAATCCCGAATAATTCCCAGTTTATTTTATAAAACAATTTTTGATTATATCATATCACAAATTAGTATTTTCCTCTCATCTCCAGAAAACTGCCGACACTGTGCACATGCAATGCACTCGTTTAAGAAATAACTGTGAAAACTTACAATGTTTATAAATAATGTACAAGGTTGACAAATATGAATATCTAAATTCTTACATTACTGGAAGTGACATATACAAAAAAAATTATGAATTTTCTTTGGTTGACAATATATACCACCCTCCATTGTATATCGGAATTGTAACCATACCCCCTACCCTAATCTAAGGATTCTTTGATCAGAATACTCGGACTATTGTCCTCTAGGAGCTGGAGTACCAAAGGGCAGCATGCTTGGACCAATTATTTACCTGCTTTACAACTCCGATATTCCGAATTCAACATCTCAGGCAGCGTCATAAATGTGAAATTAGTATTTTCCACTCATCTTTAGAAATCTGTCGAGTGTTCTACTGTTTTTCTTATTAAGAAATAACAGGGAAATATGTACTATCTTAAAATATGTAAATAAACCGTACAGTTACACTGTTATTTTTATTATAACACATTTTTTTTTATTCAGATATGCTGTGTGAGATGCTGTCTGGTGTGATGTAGGTATCAGAAAAGAAGAATTTTCCAAATTCTATATGTATTTTCTAAATGTAAACTATGTTTGTAAATCCCAGGCCCTGAAGACGATCTCAATAAAAGATCAAAACGTCGGCACGATTAAGAAAATGTTTTTCTGATACCTACCAACACACCAGACTGCATCTCTCTATATCTGAATAATTATCTATTAACGGTCACTAATCTCTCTCTCATATATATATATATATGTATGTGTGTGTGTGTGTATAGTGAACACAAACTACTAGTCACCTATCATACTTGACCGCCTACCCTCATTGATTTCTTAGGTTCAGATACCATCATCAATAGGACAACAAAATCAGTACAATAGGTGATCAGAATGATAGGTAACTATCAAACAATGGGTTTATCACATTGCAGACCTCAAGAGGGCATCACACAAATAATAAAATGTTCAAAAAATCCACCGTTCCTATTAAGATTAGTATAATCCATTATGCCTATTACATATACAGTCGAACCTGGGTTAGTGAGAAATCCTAGATAAGTGACAAAGTGTTGTACCGTCACTGGATGGAAATCTAACATGTGTACAAATCATCATTAAAATCAATTTGGGCATGGATAGAACTAAGAGACACCACTAAACCACCCAACTAAAGATGCAGTCTTTCCACACAAAGTCCTCAGAACCATTGTTAACCACTACGTTTCCAACACTACTCTACATCTCCACAAAATCTATCAGTAAATAAACCAACACTTTATAAGACCCTATTAAAACCAATTTGTACATATGGGCTAGAATTGTGGGGCACAGCTAAAACAATCCAATGAATTCAGCTCTTACAATCCTAAGTCCTCGGAATCATAGTCAACACTCCCTACTAAAGCGACCTCAAAACACCCTTTGCAAAAATATTAAGCCTCCCAAATTTTCTCGTGCGGGCTTTGGCCCAAAAGTAAGTCTCTGTGTGTCAACCTTTTACTCATGTAAGTTGGGTCCTCCTAGGGTTATCAACAGTGCTCTTGATACACAAGAGCTTCTCTGCCAATCGGGCCCCACCAGCACATTTTCTTTTAATCTTAATTTTTTTTATTGCATTTTTAATGGCAGAGGGCTGGGGGATTAATGAAGTGCTCCAAGTTTTTCTGTAACATTGAGTTTTTGTAGAATAGCCCACTTTTTCAACCTTTAACGTTATACAAATAAGAAGCTTTATCAACCTCAATTGTACCGATCTCTGATTATTACTCATGCATTTCACCATTTTTCATAACCAATCTGCATTCTTGAGAAAATGCTAGTTAATTAAAAAAACCACCATGACAACTTGTCAAAGAGTTTCACTCAGATTCAAATATAAAATGGGATATTTTCAGAAGAATAGTACGTTGGATATTTTTCAAAAACCTTTTTTTTTTTTTTTTTTTTTTTTTTTTTATTTTAAAATTAGAGGAACCAATTTTATCGTGCGATTTCTCTTGGCAAAACAGCACAAACTTTCTACATTTTTACATTAACATTACAAAAATACAATTTGTCTTCAACAGCAAAAAGAACATAGAACTGTACTAATCTTAACTCAGATTGACCTTAAATCAATTATTCAATTACATCAGATTAACAAGAAGAACAACTTAAAATGGATAAACAAGTTTAGTAACAATTTTAGTAAAAAGGAATTATATATGTATTTGTTTGTGGTAAGTAATATAAATAAATGAATTTAAAAAAAAAAAAAATATATATATATATACAATTACAGAAATTCCATTGTCAATTTTTGAAAAAATTTAAAACATAATTTGAGCCTTACTGGTCATCTTAGTCTGTTCCATGCTGGGATCGTAATTTAAACTTTAAAGTGCCTACAGCCAGGATAAGAGGACTAAGATAAGGTAAGGATCAAATTACGTTTTCATCATTCTCAACAGGAAATCTCATGATTTAAAACATTTTTAATGTATTTAACTTTGTTGTTTTATCTCACATGGTAGAAATACATTCACCATGTTCATACCAAAAATTCACAATGGAGCCTAAAAAAGAAAAACAAACGCAACAACTTATCTTAACAATGGAATAATAATACAATTTTGTTGTTACGGTTAAAAATATCTCGTACATCCTGGTGTATTATTAATGCTTTCAATCACCTGCAAGTTGCTTTTCTAATATTCTGTTCTGTAACTTCAACCGTTCATTTTGAAGTTGAATTTGTTCATTTTTTAATCTCAGGTTTTTAATAGTTAAACGTTCTTTTAAATAATATAACTTTCTCTTCTGCTTTTTAATGACTAGAAAAAAGTAAACACATGTTAAAGCCAACTGATAAAATTGTTGATAAAAGTAAATACATACTTCGCCTGTCGTTGATTCCACTAGACGTTGGAGTATTTTCAACTGGTTTTTCAGTGTGAATCTTAAATGGTTTCTTGTGATCATAAAAAATAACATTAATTACATTTAATTAGGCCATAAAAATAAAAATGTACATGTACAACATACTTTTAGTTTTTGGATAGGAGCTAGTTTTTTAAAAAAAACAGATGCTACACTAGGACAGGCGTCTAATTTTAAAGTTGACCCAGCAGTTCCGGATACAAAGTCATTTGGTTTTCTAAAATGTGACAAACAAACGACAAATCTATCTGAATCCCAGTTTTCTGAAATCAATTTGGAATTAAATTCAGTAGAAATTATTATCAATTATATGTTTGAATAAATATCTAATTTTTTTGTCTAGTAAACTCCGGGATAAGGAAAATTTGAAAGAAAAGATAAACACTAAGTTCCCTCATCAAGCTTTCAAAGAAGTATCGCCTCAATCAGAACTTTGGAACTCTCTGATTTTGTACTACCAAATGGTTTTCTCGGTTCTTACCTGGTTTCCCCAGTATTTTCTTCCATTTAGACTTTATTTCTTGTACCGTTGGGAAATAAACATAAGAATCCTTATTGCCATTTTTAGTATTGTACAACTGTGAGCAAGATCTAACAGCACATGCTACAAACCCTAATCCTAAATTAAAAAGAATAAAAAGTGTTATAACAATGTAATATATTAACAATAATTTAAAAACAAACCTGCACATGATACACATATAACTTGACCTTCTTTACAAAATTTTGAGCAATTTGGCATTGCTATACACTGAACTGGAAAGAAAAGAAGATTGTTTGAAAAGAATAACTATACTCGTACAACGTATATAACACCAAAAGGACGATAAAAAAACCCATCAAGGGTAATATGAATTTGTTTTTTCTTTAATAATAGTATTCAGTCGGATGTGGATTAGGAGTTGTGTCATTTTATGCCAGTAGTACTAACGGCATCTTGGAAAACATGACTAAATTGCTCATCTATTGTCAACATAGCCACTGCAGACAAGAAAGAGTTCAGAAGAAGTGTCTTCAAGGAAGCCACTTCAATAGTTCACTAATTTGCATGCTTTTTCATATGGTCTTTTTCTCCTGATTCTTCAATGATGATTCGTGATTCATTTACATCGCACAACCAGGGCTACTCAGGCTGTTGAAAGCATTGCAGTCTGACAAAAGGAATCGTGTATCTAAACGTTCACCGTATTTAAGAGAAGTGGTACCACTTATTTTTAATCTCATATACTGGTATATTATAAGTAATTGTAATGTACATAACATTAATTATTTAATTAATTCATTATTAAATTTAAAATTAAATAAATGATCAGATATTTTTAATTCAACATTTTCCAACCATTTATTGTGACCCACCCGTGTACATCCCCATATCCCTCATGATCAAAATTAAGAAAAACATAACTTTTATTAGCACCAACTCGCTCATTGCTATCATGAAAAGAGCATCCGTGGACCCTTTAATAAATAAGGTGCTATAGTAAGACCTCATGCTTCATAGTATGCCCGACAGATTTAAAACTATTAATTTCAAAGATAGTAAAAGGAGAGTGACTAGCATTTTAGGATATCGATGTAGTATATGTATAAAATAAAAGAGTCGGTAACCAAATCGAGAAGGTCTAAATATATAACCCGTTTACATACAAGATAGAATTATGTATACATTTGTGTCCTATATACTTGTATCTCTTTCATTCTGTCCACAGTTGATTTTATTTTGGCATGATGAAAACACCAAAATTGCGTGCACCTAATTATTCTAAAGGTAAAAAAGAAGAAAAAACATTCTGTATGGGTTCAAGAGTGGGTTTTGAGATGTGGAAAAGTCGGTAAATATATCAATTAATGTCTGAGCTAAGTATTGAGGAACCTGTTTAATTTTCGAATTTTTGAAGAATGAAACCGGCTGATTTTGAGAAGTTGCTTATAAATGGCCCCATTACATCAAAGCAAGATACCAAATTCAGAAAAGTGTAACAGAATAACTTGCTGCAACTTTGCGATTTTTAACATCTGGTATGTAGGTAAAGGCATTAAATAAAAATTGTAATTTTACTTTTTTTTTTAAGATTTAAACCACTCATTTTATCAATTATTATTTTATTAATACATTTTATCAATTTTATCGACGAGGGTTCCCAACAGCACAGGTCATATAAACCTTCAGGGTGCCGGTGTTTTTGAAACAAAAAGAAAAAAAAAAAAAAAAAAAAAAAAAAAAAAAAAAAAAAAAAAAAAAAAGCCCATTTGTAAGTACGCCGGGTTCGAATGCAGGGCCGCTGGATTCGAACCCAGGACCATTATCTTACAGTGATGAGAGCCGTGTCAAAGACGGAACCTTGCGGCCACCGACGCCCCTACCAATTATCTTTATGTGACACTTATTGTAATGGCAGAAAAGTAGACGAATGGTGTGAACAAGTGACGACACAAATAGCGAGAGGTTGAAATATAAATTCGGCATGAATTCTTCACCACATTAGCCACGATTTTGTTTGAGGTAAATATCAGACAATAACTGTCATGTGTAAATGTACCTTACAGTGCTGAATTTGTCAACACCTTAACCTGTTGTGGCCACTAACACCTCTATGCTTTCCAAGCTTCCAGTAAAATAATTTTGAAAAGTAATAATTTTATCTGGTCAAATTTTTTTAAATCTACTTCCAAAAAGCGCTTTTTCCATGTTGTTATATTTATTATTCATTATTATACCTTTATTTTTTCATGCATTATTAAATCCCATTTCAAAATAATTTCTTGCAGTTAGTTTTCCAAAAACAAATTCATGCATGTTGATCTGATCTACACTCGACCAGATCAACATGTTTTCACCAACTTGGAGACTAACAACTACCACCAAATGCATAAACTGTAACACATTACAATGTGATAACTATTTGAGTGTGCTGCTAGTTAACATTATATCAGCATCAGCATAAGGCAGGCCCTTACTCAAAAAGCCCCCAGAGCAGTCACATGTCAAGTAAGATTATATAAATTTTGAATAAATGTATATGTACTCAGTAAAAATAGAAATAAAATAAGTGAGTAGTATTCACGTAGAAAATTACAAAAAAAAATTATATATATAGAAATGTTTAGGTTTTACCTGGCATTTTTCTATTTTTCTTCAATTCACCTTGCATTTGAGAAGACACTGCAAATATAACAAATACTTAATTAAAGCATTTAATTTGTTTTGCCAATGAAAATTTAATTACCTTTTTTTCGTCTTTTCTTTATCAGAATTGAAGATGCTGCAAGTCTCAACATTTTATTATTCACCTTGTTTTTGTTCAGAGGTCGGGTTTTATCAATCTTGTGTTTAGACGATAGTTCCACTTTCGTTTTCTCTTCAGTCTTACTGGCATTACTACTCACATTATTTCTCATTAAATTCTGTTTTTCTATCTTCAACTGATTGTCAATGTATTTACTGTCAAATAATTTTGTTTCGACAACTTCATCAATCACATCTTGACACGTCATGCCTAGACTTTCCTCCATTTTGTCTGTAAACAAAGTAACAATTGTTGTAATTATTATTTCTCACCTACTACAGTATAAAAAGGAGGGATGATCTGGAAAATCAGTCAAATCAAAGTAGTCAAGATGCCACACTTCAGCTGGTACTCAGCCAGCGAAGCTTGGCCATAGCGACAAGTCGAATAGTGACTGTTAAGGAAACTACAGGAAGATGAAGAAAGAGGCTTTTTTTGTTTTAATGGCATCATGAACTGTGCATATCTAGCCAGACTATTTTATATATATTTATTACGTATTCGTTTACGGCAGGAATCAAAAGAAAGAGGCTGAATGATGTGGAAGTTGATATTAGTGAGCATTGTGTGAATATAGGCTCATCCCAGAGTCAATGTTGTGGCTGACTTGTCTTGAAAAGTTGTTAAAAAGCTGTTCTTCCTCTACTTTGAAATGCTAACTTTGACAATGAAATATTTTTCGCTGTTTGTAATCAGATATTGCAATAATGACTTCTTAATAATTGTAAAAATTTTAGTGATCAAAATTTAAACTCAAACAAAAATTTATATTTAGGAGTCACTCGAGGTGCTAAAACAAAATTTCATATTAGTTTCACAAAGAAGAAAAAAGAAAAAGAAAAGACCTAGTTTACTTTGAATTTACTTACTTTGGTAATCTCCATAAAAAATGGTCCAAAATCTTATGTTCACATAATTGATTTGAGTAAATAAAAATATTAAAAAATGGAAAATATCAACTAAAGAAGTAAAAATCATTTTTAATGAAACCAAGGCCTATTCACAAGAAGTCACGTGCCAATTAGAATTTAAAAAAAAACCTAGTTTACTTGACTAATATTTTGATTTTAGAATTTTTGTCATTGATAAATTTGGTAGCTTTGGCAGCTTTTTATTAATTTTATTAATTTGTTTGTTTTGTAACCCCCATAAAAAATGCTGTAAAATGATATATTCACTAGCTGATTTGAGTAAATAAAAATATTAAATTCTTTTTGGTGAAACCAGGGCCTATTCATAAGAAGTCACCTGTCTGATATTTTAGAGCGCAGAATCACCAAAAAAGTTTGTTCTAAATCCACGATACACCAACCTTGTCTCATCCCCTTGTAAGAAGGTCCAGTGTAATAAAAATCTTTAAAAATGGAACCCTATTCCCTTCACAAAAAGAGTTAAGTACGTACATTTAAAGTTATCTCATCTGTTAGCGTTCCTGCCAACTTACAACTGTAAAATGACTTGTGAAAAGAAGTAAAATAATTTGTACAAAAAAGCTTAATTAAAATAAATGTAATTTGAAATCGATGCAGTCTAAGTGTTTATTAAATCAGCACACAATTATTTGATAGCGATTCAAGTTGTTCTATGTCAAAATGTAATAGATGATGAAATAATAAATGTTATATTCCTTACCTTCTGCCAAGGACTGCACATTTTCAACGCCCAAAGGATCCTCCAGATCAACTCCCAAGGGATCGTAGTCTAGCATATGGAAATCATTTTGGTTAGATGGAACGACTGGTGTACTGGCGTTCAACGTCTGAACGGGATCTTTTCTTATTATGAGCGATGGAACTGAGTCCTCTTTAAGCAGTTTATATTCTTTGTCTAAGAACATATTGTCAGCAAAGTGAAGTGCACAAATTAATGTGTACTTTTTTGCAAACTCGATTTTTGCCGGATCTGCCCACTCTGGTTTGCCGCACTGCTTGGCCCAGGTGGTCGCCCTACAACACATGCAAATATTGTTAATTTCGATCAACAAACAATTTATTTTATGGCTCACTTAGTGTTATTGTTGGGGAGTCTAAAAAAAGATAAAGTTGTGTCCTGCGTTGAATCACTGGAGCAATGAGGTACTGAACAAGATTTCCCAGATGAGTCTGATATAGCCTATAAAAAGATCTTATTTATGGAAGATATATAGGAATGTAGTCGATCAGAAATGATAATTACTTTTATCACACCACTTTCATTATTTGACTTTTCAATGTTATTATCCGGCTTATTTTTACTACCTTTTTTTAGAAAGTGTGCAAAATCATTTCGTTTCAAACCTAAAATAAATACAATTAATTTTTATTATTTAGTTACTTCAAAAAACTAACTGTTTTGTTCTATCAATGTACCTCATAATTAAAATGTATTTTATCAAACAAAAACAACTAGGATTTTTTTTTTTCATTGTTTTTATTCTATCAATATTTTTTGACTTATTTTAAAATGGGACATTGGCACTGGTAATAATTTAACATAAACATTCACTGATAGGAAGGATAGAGAAATCATTACTCAATAATGAATACACATTCGAGTGCTTCTTTGATATCCATCCATCCATTTGATAATGAAAATACTTCTTGCATTATATCAGCACTAAATAGATACAATGTTGACCATCACCTTACAAGATGAGTGAAAACCTACCTGGAGGGACAGATGGTAAATATGCAGTAACATTCTTAGAATTAATATCAAAGGAGGCTGTCCACAGGGAAGCTGCTTGTCACCTCTTCTGTGGTTAATCACAGTTTTTAATAGAATTTCTGAATAATTCAAGTTTCGACAGTCAATTACATTCAGATGATGGTACCAATGATCACGGGTAGAGATCCCTTGACGGTTTCACTGCTGATGAAGGATGCATTGGAATTGCTTTCGGAGTGGTGTTGTGATAACGGTTTATCAATTAATCCAATTAAACTGGTACTGACAATGTTTAGTAGGAGAAGAACATTAGGCAATTTCAAAAACCCTCAATTTCAGGGCATCGAATTAAAATTAAGGGATTCAATCAAATTCCTCGGGCTGACGCTTGACAGGAAACTTGATTGGAAAGGCCACATTAATAATATATTCAGGAAAGGCACAATATCTACAATGTAGGAGAATTTCTGGTAGAACATGAGGTCTCAAACCTTGGGTGGTCAAATGGCTATATACCGCAACTATTCTACCTAGTTTTTTTGTTTGGAGTTCTAGTATGGTGGAACGGGGTAGAAAATAAAGGGAATATTAACAAATTAAGGTCACTTCAAAGACTAGGCTGTTTGATGATGGCGGAAGCATTTTCAACTACACCCATCCTAGCACTTGAGATTATAACCAACCAATCTCTACACATAGAGGTTAAGGTCAGAGCAATATAACTATAGCGAGGATGATGACCATCATAAAATAGACTGTTTTACTGATGGTTCACTTATCAAAGACAAAGGAAGCAGTGCTGGAATACCTATACCTAAATTAGGGATCAGCATTTCCTCCTCTCTTGGTAATAACACCTCCGTTTTTCAAGTGGAGATTTAGGCAATTAATGTTTGCTGTAGAACACTTATGGATAATAAAATCAAGGGAAAATATATTAAAATATTTCCGACAGTCAGGCTACTTTTAGGTCATTACAAAAAGATTTATCAACATCTAGGCTGGTGGAGGAAACTGTTGATCTTATCGGTAGGATCACTTCCAGATATGAGAATAGGGTAACCCTCAATTGGATACCAGAACATAAAGGACACTACGGCAATGAAGAGGTGGATAGCCTAGCCAAAAAAGGCTCTAATACTGCGTTTGTCGGGCCACAACTGGTATTACCTCACTCTATCAGCACAGTGAAAGAGAGTATTAATAGCTGGGGCATGATACAATACCTTAAGGAATGAAATCTGTCCCCCAAACCATAGTTAATCGAAGGAGTTTGTGAAGCTCAAACCAAAAGAATCGAAATGGCTATTCTCTAACTCAAGGAAGGGAATTAGGGGGGCTGATAGGTATCCTGACGGGCCCTTGCCCTTTGAGAAGACACCTCTTTGTAATGGGTATATTACCAGACCCCTTCTACCGTTTTTGTGAAATAAAAGAAAAAACGACGCGGCACTACTTCGCAGAGTGATAGGTTTGCCAGATTCGAAACTTTTGAAGGAGAGAACATTACCAAATCACTCCCCAAGATAAAATGGTCCAAAATCTTAGAGTTTGTGAATAGGCCCAAGAGGTTTAATCAGGACACATGGACCAACCAAGTGCCGGACCCTTCAGGGATGGGGTACAAGTCTATCCATTCTCCCTAAAATAACTTAAATGCAAATATTATTTATAAAAATTACCTTTCCTACAAGCGATTTCTATTGGTACACCCAACTGAACCAAATTGCCCCTTCTTTGAACTGTAGTTCGTGGGACTTTGAACCATTTTTCAACAACGTTGAGATATCCACCATTAACCATATGCTCTATTGCCTTGTACAAAGCCTCCTCAGACCACATTTTGGCTGAAAGAAATAATATATGTATACTTACTTTAGTTGCCAAAAATACAATGGATCTATAAATACATAATTAAATTAGAGAAATTTACACAGCAAGCAATTTAATGCAAATCTCATCAAAAGAATTTTTTTAGCATCTGTATTTTTTAATAGATGGAACAACTCGAGCTACAAGTGGTCGAACATGTTACCATGATCATGAAGTTGGGATGATTCCAAAAGAACTCACGGTACCTTAGTGTGATCAAAGAGCCGTTCTATACGATCATCAGTTTGGTATGGTCATGGGCACTGATACTACCCCATACAACAACTGGTCCTGAAAACTCATGCTTGGAGCATGAAGCAAAGCATTCTTCAGTCTTCACGCATGGTCCCGTCATATGTATGCCTCAAACCAAACCTGACGTCTGCTTAGAAAACAGCCCTTGCTCAAGTGTCCAATGTTAATTAAAAACGTCTGCGTTTTTACTCAATGCCTCTCCAGTAGTTGAGTACCCGATGTCAGTCACCTAGAGACTAAGCAATTCCCATGACTGTTTTAGAGTCCATTTGTAATTGACTACTAATGATCATTCCAATAAGTATAATAAAACAATAATCTGTAGTCATGTACATCGTGGTCAATTACAACTCTCTCTTTGATTGAGATTTCTGATCGCTCCTAACCTACTATAGATCATGGATGGTAGAGTGCGGCATGTCTAGGACTATGTAGATGCTCAGATGCTATCAATTTAAAATGCTTTGTTGCAATAAAAATAAATTATTTAATTAAAAAAAAGAAAGAAAAAAAAAACATTGGATATAAAGGATGAAATTTAACTTATTTTCTTTATTTTTAATGGTCAGAGATTACAAGGATTCAGTAACTCCATTTAAAAAAATATATATATAAATAAATAAATATATATGTTATAATATTTATTTATATTATTATTTTATTTTTATAATACATAATATAATATGTATATAATAAATTTAAAAAAATAAAAATAAAATTAAAAAAAAAAGTTAAAAAAGATGCGGGGTATATCACTCTCCTGTTTGCCAAATCTTTTCAAACAAAACCTTGACTCATCCAAATTAATCCCATTTGCTAAGCCCAATTAATGTGATTTATTGCAAAACTTAACTGAGTTACTCAATGTCTTGTCAGTTTTTGACCTGTGGCAGGCCTTTTAACATGTAAGCCAATGCTCAAAAGTCTTCGCCTTTCAGTGTGTAAACTGACATTAACAAATCTAACTTGTTGAAGTCATTATTTGGTCTCAGCAACAGAAGAATGTTGAATATGGAGTACGCTTGAAACAATGAAACTACCAACTTTTCGAGGTATCATGACAGTGACCTGATCCTTCTTGAGTTACTAATGGTATTTTGGTAGCGTTGGAAGGCTCGGGGACAGTTGATAGGCTTGACCTTTTTTACCTTCCAAAAATTAGCCAAGTGCTGAGCTCAACTTACTACTAACTGACAACAGTGAAATTTACTGTTTCGTGTAGTGGCTACAAACTTAGTCACAAAGTACTGTTACTCCATCTTTTTTCGATACGTTTCCATGCATCGAAAATCTCATTCCCATTTTTGTGATTCGGAAGAGAACCATTCCAAATGTTGGTTCAGCTTGGTGAAGGTCGAAGAATTTCAAGACTGTCAAGTTGGGCCGACAGAAACAACGCTATGTTGTTCTTTCATTAGTACTTATATACTAGTTAGGAATTATTATTGAAAAAATAGGAGAGTTGATTGATTATCTCAGTTGATATCCATACAATACAGTGGATGCTTTGAGTTTATCTACTACACGAATATTCGTGCACTTTAAAGCTTACAAGAAAACCGGCAATTAACTGAGCAAGGAATATGTTTGCTCGACGAATAACCAAACACTCTTTCTCACTAGACGGGATTTTGCTTTGCTCGACATTTGGCGAACCCCGCATGTCTAGAATCATCATAAGAGTTAACTAAAAATATTAAGTGACCACTTTTTTTCCTATCAATATATACAACGTTATGATTTATATAACGTCAAGGAAGTTTCGTAAATCACCGGACATAATAATGAAAATTGTTATTTAAAAAATAATATCAAGTAGTTAGTTGGTTTGTTATATTTCCGACTCGACAAGGGAATCCGGTAAAATGAAAAACACCACTATTTAAAAAGATGGGAAAAAAAGAAAATAAATAAAAACTGTTTACATATACTTACGCATTACTATCGACTTATTTGGTTTTGTATTTAGATACAAGAAGTGTTGAAATAAAAAAAAAAAATCGCAAGAGAAAACGAACGGCTTTGATTCAAGAACAGCACCAAATAGAAAAATAACGTTACAAACAAAAAATCTACGCAAAGTCTGAAGTGGGTTGACGACCCATAGCAATTCACAAACGAGAAATAACCTCGAGATCAAAACATTGCGGCGCGGGATTTGTACGATTAGCTACGGCGTAGTCACAGATTTTGTTGACATTTCGAAATCTCTGTTCAAAAATGAATAAAATCTTCTTTTAAAAAAAAAAAAAAAAAAAAAAAAAAAAAAACTGACACAGTCCTGACTCGAAAAACGTATTTATATTAAAACTTCAAAAGTAACAATAATCCGTTGATTGTGACATTACGACGATTTGGCGCCGTGCAACGAGCAACAATTGGCGCGATAGTTCACCAATGTACGGCAAGCAACGAAAACATGATCCACTTTTGCTGGAGTGGCCGAGTATTGTACTAAACTGATAAATCAAAAACTTATGAATAACTCTATAAACGATTTTGTAAAAAAATATGTACTATGATATAATAGACCTTTGAAATAACTCATGGACAAAATTAACACACTATCCTTAAATTTAAAACAAATAGGTCTAAACGTATTGAGTAAAGAACAAAAAACAAATAAAAATTAAAAAAAAACTTTTTTGTCCTCTTTAACATTGAATATTTCATCTCTGGCACAAATCACGTCTGCTATTAGCTTTGCATTAATCGGGAAAGGTTTCTGATAAGATTATGATAATTCTTTCCCATTCATAACCGACATCCTAAGCTCTTATAGGGTGTTATAACCTGGGATTCCCAGTTGTACTTGTACTTTAAGTTGTCTGGGTTCTAACATGGGCTTCAAGCTGGCCTCACCAAGCACCTAATGTCAACCTCTGAGCTTTGGTTAAAAGAGGTTCACAGGAGCCTAATCGTGAGGTAATTTTCATTGAGCCTTCTTCTTACAGTTATGGAAGAAACATTTCGGACTTGACTTATCAGATTTCTTATCCCGTTTCTTGTAATACTGACAATGGTTGGATCTATTTTCTTCCATCTGTAGGCCTAGGTCGACCCTGCCCTGGCCATCTAGTGTGAAGCCCTGTTTCTTTGAAGTGCCAAAGAACTCGTCCTATCTGTCTCCTGGCGACTTCACACTGGCTGAATCCTTCCACCAATGATGTTACGACCTGACACTGTCACACTCACTCAAACGTTTTTACTGAAATTTAATGATAAATTTAAAGGTTTAAGAACAAGAATAATTTTCAAATGTAATCGATGAAGGGGAAAAAATTATCTGCAAGCAATCCGTAGTCGTAGCAGAATGGAAGAGCATAATGCTACTTTGGGTAAATGGAGTTAATCAGTGCAAAATTAAATATTGAAAGTAAACAAAGCATTATTTAACGTTTATCTAGACTACGATAGCTCCTAATAACCTGCAATTAAGGCAGAAAGATGTATTTAATTTTAAGTTAAATAAATTGGTCGTTAAATCTTGGCGCAAAGTGACAACCAACCCCTCCTGGCGGACGGCAAAGGGAACGAGGAGTGAGTATTCTTTTCTGAAGGCCTCTTCCTTTTGAACTTCTGAACAAGAAAGAACGAGTTTTTTTAATGAAAGGTCAGAAACATTTATTTAAAAATTCTATTTAAAAGTTTTTATATCATAAAGTTTTTGTTTTACTGCTGTACCTTTTTCAGTTAACTTTTTTAAAATTTGGTTTCATACCTATTCGTCGCTAACATTCTGTTAGGAACAAAGGCTGCATTGATAGAAACCCTGATTACATATTCAGGTCAATGAGTATATTCAGTTCTACACTATTTGCCTACTGTGTAATTACTGAAAATTTAATGATAAATTTTATGAAATGAAAGGGTTACCAAGGGGCTTTGATGGCTGCAATATGGACGTTAAGATGTTGACATGGCGCTCACCACTGTCTTTCTTTTCAAATCTAAAAATAAACAATTTAAATATTTTTTATTTGGAAACGCTATGTATACGATATTTTATATATATGGTCAGAAACACTAAATAATATAAAACAATTTTTCCAATTAATTAATTCTTTACATCCTAGCATAAATATTTTATTGGAAATAAAAAAGACGGTTGTTTAAACTTTGTAGACTTAAAACTATACATAATAAATATACTAATTGAAATAGCTTTTATATTTAGTGGCTTAATTGACCAAATTCTTTCAATTAATTATTTGTTTTAGGTAAAGTCTTGGTTGAAATGATAAAAGTTATTGTCACAAGCGGGATTCAAACCCATGACCTTTGGCTCCAATAGGCGCTGCTCTAGCCTCTTCTCTTGAGCTATTGTGACTTCAAAGGTTTGAATCCCGCTCATGACACTAACTTTTTCATCTCAACCAAGATCTTAATAAAAAAGTAATTAATTGAAATAATTAATCTGGTCAATTATAATTACTAAACATTAACAAATTATTATTAATGGAATACCAGCTCGTAGCATTGAATGCTCCAGAATGTCTTTTTTTGTCTCACTACCTATTAAAGAGAGAGAAAAAACTTGGCTGAAAATAATGAATATTAACCTATATTTATTAAAAAGTAAAATTAATTTAAAAAAATAAACAAATTTTTTTTAAAAAGAAACAACAATCGGTCTCAGCTACCCCACGGAAAATGAATTATTAGGTTTCCATTGCTTGCCATGCAGTAGTGAACTATCAGAAAATGGAAGTAAAATTCTTAAAAGAGAATCTTTTATAGTAGCCGTTAGAAGTAACTTATTGTCCAAAAATTGGTTGGGGTACAAATTACAATGTTTGTAGGTAACAAGGACAGAATAGGGGACAGGGATAAAAGAGGCAGCCACAAGGCCTACTGCACCTCGACTGAATATATCTATTTATTATATCTCCCCTGTTGTTTATAACTCACTGGCCAGCTTCTAGTTATTAATCAGCCTCCATAACTTTGTCAGCACCTCCTTAGTGTAGGATCTTGCTTGTGGTTTTTCTTGTCCTAGTTGCAAGAACCTGCACCTGCATAGACCGTCTTCTGCGGCCTCCTCCTATTCCTGGCAGTGTTTCTTCTGTTTGTTCTCATATCTAGTGCATGTGCTTTCTTAAGTGGCAGTGCCCTGTCATGAGTCTGACCAGAATCCTGGTTCGGTTGCGGTTGCCTTCCAATAATTCTTTTGTGTGCGGATAGTCCTTGATAGTCATTCTATGAATCTCTTCGTGTGCCTCATACCTTTGGTATTATTCCACCAGGTTTTGGATTCATTAAGAATCTATTTTAAGATGTATCCTCTTTTGTGGCAAGTTGTAAGCCCCAGAGAGTCCATGTTGGCCATCTTTTTAGCCTATAACCTTTCCATTGCCTCTATGTCCCGAGTGTCCAGGGACCCATTACAGGATCATGTCACTGTGTTTGGTAGTTAATACACTTCTTCTAAAATTCCTCCAATGTGTATAACAACATAAAAAATGGAGAATGAGCTGAAATCAATGCATTTAAATATCACAAATAAAAATTGGACTATACTCTGTCTCTTACCAAAGATTAAGATGATAATTCATACAGTGATAGCTAAATATTTGAACACCCCTAGATGCTGTGCTGTGATGGAAATAGTATGAAGAAAAAAAGGATATAAATAGATTTAAGGTATAATTATTGTTTAATGAGACAAGGCTCAAACATTAATGTACAAGCAAGTACTATGTGGGCATATGTTCTTATAAAGCTATAGGGGTTTACCAGACACAGTAATACCAAAATTAAAGAAATACTGCAAAATAAATTCTATATAAAATAATGGAGCTTGTCCTATGTTTTGAATCTTCTTCCAATGAGTAGAATTTTCCAGTATTTGTTGTGCTCTTTTAGAAACACAAGATTCCAGTTTTTTCAATAAGGCTATAATGCTACAAAATGGATTTAGAACTGCTGTTCCAAGATTCTCTTGTTAGCTGGTATGTCTGCTGCCTGAAGTTCCGTCATGATTTGGGACACACTTTAATTTTAATGCAAGGCTATCTTTAGGTCTAATTTCTTTATGGCATTAAGGCCAGTTTTGAGATG
Source organism: Cimex hemipterus (assembly GCA_039619505.1). Taxonomy (NCBI): domain Eukaryota; kingdom Metazoa; phylum Arthropoda; class Insecta; order Hemiptera; family Cimicidae; genus Cimex; species Cimex hemipterus. The sequence continues at coordinate 20,941,543 of CM077111.1, read as the reverse complement.
GCCTCGTAGGCTTGTAGCACCTGTAAAGTTGCCTGGCTGTACTGTATTATTGTTACACCCTTAAGGTGTTCATCCGTCTTTGTGTACTACATTATAAATGCTTTTGTGTTATTAATATAGGTTAAATAGAAGATTTTATGGAAGATATATAAAATAAGGATGAAATAATCACTTAATAATTAATTACTTTGAAAACCATTAGCCCTAAGAAAAGGAAACTTTATACAAAAACATTGCATAATGTGTTTAAAATGATTGAGTTGACTGAATTAATGTTAAATTATAAATTATTATTTAGAGATCGTGAGATGCAGTCTGGTGTGACGTAGGTTTAGACATTTTTTTTATCATGGTAACATTTCAATCTTTATGAACTTACAGAAGAGATTTTGCAACAAAAGATATAAAAATAAATTTGTCAATAAATAATTTTTAATTGTTATTTACATTAATACTTTAATTTCACAAAATTATTATTATTAATTCTATATAAAATATAGACCCAAACGAAAAAAATGATTACAGAAGGATTCAGGGTGAAAGTGTGGAAAAGCTGGTTGGAAATAACTCTTATTAAGTTGGCTCCAGACATGAGGGATTTCTGAATGCCAAGGGTCAAAATGCTCATCTTGCTATTTAATCCACCCAGTTTGTGCAGGAAAAGTGAATATTTGCGCACTTTGGAGTGAACTTGGCAATCAACAATAGCCAAGAACTGACTATTGTTGCTTGACAAGTAAGCGAGTGCCCAACTCTGCTATACGGGATTCTGCTAGCCTTTGTTTGGCATTCAACGAATCCCGCAAGTCTGGAGTCACTTTTAAATTAAAAATTAATATGATTTTTATACTGAAATACATAATTAAAATTGTTTTTCATGCTTAGTATTGCCACTTTTTCAATTAATAATTTTTGAACTGGTACTGGGTTACCTACTGAGTCCATCTACTCTTGCAGTTTTTGATCACTCAAATGCATTTCAGCTTTGTGCCATCTTCAGTGGGAAGCTGTCTAGACAGATCCAGTAAGTGACCTAGTGTGATTCAACGTGTTCACGAACTCGCTGATCAACACCAACCAACTTTAATTATTTAGCTCATATTCAGCTTGACCTTTCTGGCTGTCCTGGTATCTATTATCTGCCTTTCAGTCGGATGAGTTCGGTGTTTCACCAACTTAGGTTGTCTATCTAGAAGATAAATATGTCAACCACTTGTAGTCCCAATAACCAAGCTCCACAATGACGTATCTATTTCCATTCAATAGTTCTAATAAAGAAATAATTTGTACCTTGGTCATTTTAGGCTAGCAACCTAGCCTTGCTGTTAGCAGTTCAGAATGTTATCTTTCTCATATTTTAGGGAAATTATGTACTTTTATTTTTTTTTAAATTCGTTACATTCAAATTTAGAATTGTATCAATCTTGAGTTGAGTTTAGTAAATATTATGTGCTATATTTGTTCTCTTGGTTGTATTGTTACATCTTAATATTTTCTTTGGTGATTGATTAGCCTTCACAGTTTAAATATATTTTTCTTTCCAAAAGTTAGATTGGGGAGAGGCAAGGAAGACAGAAACAACATTTATCGACTGTCGTGTTTAGGAATATTTATTACCTACGTTATTGAAGGTGGGTTCTACTGGCTATCCATTATCCACACACCCACACATATAGTATAACGATTTTTTTGAGCTAGTAATTAAGAAAATTTTTAAAAATTGTGTATATCAAATTTTACTTATGTTAATACGGAGTCCTGATGAAGAAAATATATTTTGCCGAAAGCTTGACAAGAAAATAAATTTTGTTATATTAAGTTAATACATATATATTTAACAGTCATGGTTGAGGTATTTAATGATTTCAATTATTGGGTTGTCCGGAAAATAATGCAGGATTTTAAGTTTTCATTAAAAAAATCTATATAAAATATTCTGTTTACGTTTACAGGATTACTCATTTGTATGAATGTCAACACTTATTAATCCTCTTCCAAATGATATTGTTTGTTTACCTCTGTAGCATTCCGCTACTTGGAAATAATTCAGTCATCCTTATAATGTCAAAGCGAGAATTTCGTACGATTTTCTTTTACGAGTTTAAACTCGGCCGAAGCGGAGCCCAAACGGCTAGAAACATTAACCAAGTCTGGGGCGAGGGTTGTGTTAATGAGTGCACTGTGCAAAGGTGGTTTAAAAAATTTCGGGAGGGAGATTTCAGCCTTGAAGATGAAGAAGGTCGTGGAAGGCCTTCCTCTCTTAATGATGATGTTCTGCGATCAGTGGTGGAAGAAAACCCCAAAACACGATAACACTAGACGTTCTGGACAGTGGCTCGACAAAGGAGAAGCTCCAATACATTTTCCAAAGCCCCCAACTCATCAAAAAAAGGTAATGGTTACGGTATGGTGGGCTTCATTTGGTTTAATACACTACAGCTTCTTAAATCCTGGCGAAACCATCAATGCTGAATCATAGTGTAACCAAATTAATACCATGCATCAGAAATTGGCAGTAATGAAGCCCTCTTCGGTCAATCGGAAAGGGCCCATTTTGTTGCATGACAACGCTCGACCACATGTGTCACGTGTAACGTCACAAAAATTATTGGAGCTTGGCTATGAAACTTTGCCTCACCCACCCTACTCTCCGGACCTCTCGCCTACTGACTACCATTTTTTTAGACACCTGGACCACTACTTACAACACATAATATTCAAAAATCAAACAGAACTGGAAAATGCATTTATTGACTTTATCAATTCTAAAAATTCTGAATTCTACTCAGACGGAATTAATAAGTTACCAACACATTGGGAGAAATGTATTGAGAGTATGGGAAATTATTTTGATTAAAGAACATTGCTTTAAAGTAACTAGTTTCTTTTTTTTTGTTTAATACCAAAATCCTGCATTATTTTCCGGACAACCCAATAATTACACTTTCTATCTCAATCAAGACTTAAGATAAAAAGTATAATTAATTGACACAATATTAAGGTTGATGATGTCAATAACAACAAGAAAAATTAATTTGACCCAATACTTTGGAAAATATTAAGTATATTCTTTAATTTTATACAAATATATACATATACATATGTATGTACAATTATTTAAGAGCTTTTGTTTCTTGATTTCCAATTAGGCCATTTTCTTATTTCTTCCATGAGCATTTCACCAGGTGATTGGGTGCTTTGTAGTTGTTTTTGTCCATAAACTTTGTAGAATTGAGCAATTTTTCCTGCAGCATGTCCGGCTTCGATTAGATCACGGCCTGCATCGACCTGTTTTTTCGGCGGTTTTATATTTACAAAATTGCCTATGAATGCAATGCCTATAGACCGGTTATTATAAAATCGCGTGTGGGCTCCTGCATGGCCCCATCCTCTGCCGATATAAACATTACCATCTCCTCCTACAAGGAAGTTATAGGCTATATCATTAAAATCCCTTGATAAAAGATCTGCTTGTATCGATCTGACTGCTTGAGAGCATAAATGGAACGTGGTGCATATATTACCACCAGTATGGCCTATTATAACCACATTAGGTGGATTTACCGCCAGCACCTTGGGTGGTCCGTTTCCTTTGATTGCACCCCACTCTTTTCTAGTAACCAATCGAAATGTTGTGTTGGAATTGATATGTTCATCATCTGCAAATCAAGAAATCATTAAAATATTTTATATTTTTCTAACACATAATAGTAAAATGTATATGTCAGTAAATGTTTTATAAAATGAAATTAGGGTGATTAAATATTCATTCTTTTCTACATAAATTCAATGATAAAAATGATTATATTAATGATTATAATGATATAAACGATATGTATTTATTACTTAATACTAATAGAATGATGAATGGATGAGGAATAAAGAATACCACCACCAACAGATAAAAAATATCAATATTGTTCATGAATATATATTGCTCCACAAAAAAAGTGGTACACTTTGATATTTAAATTTATTTTTTAATTTAATAAGTTTTGCCATACTGTTTGTTTTAGTACTTAAAAATGATTTAATAATTACAACTAGTAGAAAAGTATTAACAGTTGTCACCAATTGTAAGGTAAAAACATTTAATTCCTAATTTGATTTAAAGTTCAACATGGTCAGTTAATCTTTTAAAAATCATGACCACTCGAACAAGATATAGTCTTGAAGAAAGGAGCAAATTCAGATGTTACTATCAACCTTTCAACTTATTTTAAGGTCATCAACCATTTTATATGTCTACAGATTGACATATTTATGTTTTTTACAGGTGATCTGAAATTTCCTTAAAGGCCTACTCAGTCCTAACATTGCCAAGGAGATGTTAAAGTCCTTTAAAAATGACTTCCATTCTCTGTTGCATTACTGGCATGAAAACAAACTGATTATGAAAATATCCATAATCAGCATTTCATGGTGCATGTTTAGGCCTGTCTAAAATGACGCTCATTGGGCATTCAGAGATACCGCAAGAGTGCATGGTGTATTCAGAGACCTGGAATGGGATGGATGTTCAAGAGCGAAAGGACCAATTGATGAATTTTCACTAACCAAATCTGTTAATAAATCTCTGAATTATAAAAATATAGATTATAATATCACTGAAAAGGCAAGTACATAAAAAATACAAAATTTCAAAGCAGTGTAATAATAGTTCATTTGCTTGCAGACCATTTAAACTTAATTGATTAGTTTTGTTTATTTTATTACCTTATTGTGATCGTAGATTTTATAAGTTTTTGCCAGTGTATTTATTTCGAGTCCTCTCTTGATTAACAGGGCAAAGCTTGATGCCATCTTAACAGTAACGTGATTTTGGTTGAGCAACACACCAATGAGTAACGAACAGTCTTGCTTTATTCTGTCTTTAGGATCACTGATTTTATAAGAGTAATTATACCATCCAGTCCCTTCATAAATCCTTCCATCTCCTCCAATTACAAAATTGACTTTGATGTCAGTAAGGTTTTTGCTGAACCCATCAGCTTGATAAGCCCTTACTTGCGACTGGCAACCCCTTTCTGAGGAGCAATCTAGAAAAGTGCTCATAACAACACCCATTAAATCATGAGGCATGTGAGTATGTTGGGGCAGATTGTTGTTCACTTTCGCATACCAGTAACCTCTGCCGACAAAGATGTCCCAAAAGTTTTTATTTGGTATATCATCCGTATCTGTAATGTTATCAATTAGAGCACAAGTTTATATTAATTAATAATGTAATGAAAATATATAATAAAAATCTAGTAATTTTTACTGGGTGGTCTGCAAGTAAATGAAATATCGGTGAATGAAAAATATGAAAGAGCATTTAGTAATTATTTTGAACACTACCACATTTAAGAAACAATGATATAAAAAATAAAACATTTCTAAAACAATTCAACTTAATTAACAACAAATATGTTTTTTATGTTAATTTACTATTTGTGATTTTATTTCAATGAATTCTTCAATAATTAATTGTGGAATGGAATCAAAAATAGTGGAATCAATATTTAAATGATTGTGAAGATATGTTGAAATTTAATTTTGACTTCCTCTCTGACATCTACACTGGTAGCCATTACAGCTACCTATACAGTTAATTATTGAATAATTCATTGAAATAAAATCACAAATAGTAAAAGAACATATTTGTAGTTAATTAAGTTTAATTGTTTTAGAAATTTTTTATTTTTTATATCATTGTTTCTTAACTACTACATTTAAAACATAATTTTTAAAAAATACAATTCAACTTAACTACAAATATGTTCTTTTATGTTAATTTACTATTTGTGATTTTATTTCAATGAATTCTTCAATTATTAACTGTATAGGTAGCTGTAATAGCTACCAGTGGAGATGTCAGAGAGGAAGTCAAAATTAAATTTCAAAATATTTTCACAATCATTTAAACATTGATTCCATCCTTATAAAAATAATTTCATTAAACTTAAATATAGTGTTGAAATTTCGAGAATTATACAATAGAATACTTACTTGTGTCGATATTTTCGTTGGCATGAGAATACCAAATAATAGCACCAAAAATCAATCCTGTGATCATAGCCAATGTGAAAATAGTAATGAGAGTATATTTGAGGACTGTATATTTGAGTAACTTGATCGATTTCTCATTTTCCTTCAGCGGTTCTGAAAAAATTCCACATTTATTTTTTATTATCCAAATACACTGGTGATATGATATGAAATGACTAAATAATACTTTGATAGACAAAATAAATGCACCACCTTAAATTTTAACGTATTTATGCATAAAAATAGGCTTGGATGTAAAAATATGACAAAAAGAAAATGTTTATAACCTAACTTGCATTCCTTGGAAAATATTTTTGATAAAATCCAGAAATTCTTTCTTATTCATCAAGAACAGCTGTTTCAACTCTTCTATGGTATTAGAACCTGGGATTGGGCATCGTAATTGTCTCTTAAGTTTGTCCCAAATGTGTTTGGCTGGGTACAAAGCTGGACTTCAAGATGGCCTCACTAAGCACCTAATTATACCTCATTCGGGTAGCATCTACAATAGGTGGTTTAGGGGGGGGGGCTGGTGTTATCCTGCATTACCAAGTATCTATCATTGATATGAGGGGTAAATGACACTACGTTTTTACATTATGTCTTGTAAGTATCTCTTTGAAGACAAAGAGTTCTTCCTTGCAGAAGAACTGTCAGTTTAAAAATGTGCGAGCATTCAAGGAAATGCCAGTCCAGAACATCAATGACCCACTGTGGAATGCCACTCGAGGAACCGTACACTCTCTTGTGCATCTTCCTACATATGAGATTATGCCCATCTAAAGATTTGAGGCCAACTCACCTCATCTGTAAAGAGTACTCGTCCCCAATTCACATTACCCTGACACTGTTATATTCACTCAAATGCCTGGCTGGAGGCATGTTCAAGAATAATATCAAATGAAATCAACAAAGAAAATTATTAACTGAATGCAATGTTTAGATATAGGAGAATGGAAGGGCACAATGCTACATTTTTGCAATGGGATTATCTAGTTAAAAATAAACAGAGGAAGTAAGCATTATTAACTTCTTATTCTATTTACAATGGCAATGAAAACTAAATAAATTGAAGAGTGGGTTAAATTTTGCCCTCAGTGTATTAATATTCTAATTATCAATAGTTTAAAGAAGCACATAGACAATTTTTAATTGTTTCAAACATCCTCACAAATTAAACATCTATAACCCCTGTTTTCCGACAAAATTGTAATGGATGATGAATTAATTATTATACCAAATTTAAAGAACCAAGAGATTCATGAAAACTTCATTATTACCATTACAATTACGAGATGAGGGTCTTTTGATACGCAGATCTGGCCCGCCGAATCTGCCACTTTCTTTTAATTATGTTTTGTAATGCGTTTTTAGTCAGAGGGGTGGATCATGGTGGTTATACAGTAGGTTGGAACAACCTGGTCTTAGCCATTATTTTCACAATTCTTCTGACTTTTTGGCTATATCTTGTTCAATAGAATTCTATTATTTCAACAATTTCTTACCAACTTTTACTCTAGAGTTAAATGTATAATAAATATAATTAAAATTTGTATAAGGATACCTCTTAAATTCTATTTTCTAAAGAAGGAATCAACATAATTTGGAGTTTTGCCAAAGTGATATTTAATGGCAAATTTTAGAATCGAGTTGTTATCACAAATTGCCATATTTGTAGTCATAAATGAAATAAACCAAAAACAACTATTTTTATTGCTCCTGGAAAGACTATTAACTTTTAAACTTTCAAAAGATTAAATAGTTATAAATTTATGTATATAAATAAGTATATATTGAATTTTTTTAATAATAATAAAACAAAAAACTGTGGAAATGTTTTTCAACATAAACAAAATAAATTCAAACAAAACAAGTCAATCTTAAATATTTCATCTCATTAGAAGATAGTGCTTAGTCACAGTTTTTTTAATAATCTCAGATTTTCAAGCATTAAATTATCACACCATATTGAAGGAGTTACAAACACATCTCTTGACATGAATTATAAGTGTTACTTCTCATAGTAGGTGTTCATGTCGAAAGAGGTGTTTGTAACTCCTTCAATGTGATGGTGAGAATTTAATGCTTGAAAACAAAAAACTGCGAGTAAGAACTATTTTTTAAAGAGATCGAACAACATACACAACCACATTTATCATTTCTATTAAAATCCGATGTTTGAAATAAAACACCTCGAATGATAAAATGCAGCTTTTGATCATATTATGTAGCAAGTGGATCATAACCTAATATTTGTTTGCACAATATCTGGCAATTCTAGTATCTTATCATAATTATTATTTTTCAAACGATTATAAAAGGATAGTTATTTCTTGCATTGCTAAAAGAAACACATTTTTAACAGGCAAACTCGTTTTGAAGGTACGCTTTGAATAGAATTGAATTTTCTACATCGTGAATGCAATTAACAAGGTTATGCACATTTTTTATAATAAGAATGCGTGGGTTTTTCCTGATGATAGTCTAATCATTATGCCAAACACAAAAAATTTCGATTAGTTTTATAATATCTGATTGTAGTTAACATTGTTGTTGAGAACTGCTTGAAATTTACTTACCGTCAGTATAAACGGAATCGGTGTTCTTAAATACTTCAATTAAGTATTTAATGAAAGCCCTTTCGACTGGGCGGTCCGGATGAACCGAGTTGAATTGTATTTCCGTGTCGTGATAATTTCGGCTGGCTCCATAGAAAAGGACCAACTCAATTCTGTCCATTGTTGATCTATCACGAAAATTCATAGTTGATAGATTCTCAGAAACAACTGAAGAGAGGAAGTACTAGCAGCCAGAACGGACCAAGTACAACTGGTCTTTGAATAAATCTATCCTGTTGTATCGGTATAACAATATTATTTGATTCTTTATCAGAAACGCCGTTAAGATAGTATACAACAAAAATGAAACAAAACCAAATTGTTATCAAAACTGATAAAACCGATATTTATAATTTTTTTCCACATAGTAACGCTCTTTTTAAAAGCAAAATATGTTAGCGGAGGCTCCGTAACATCGAACATATTTCGGTGGATGTATTTTTGGTTAACATAAAAACAAAAATGTTCTATGAATACGACCCAGGATGTTCTAATTTGGTATGAATTAAAAAGATAAATCAACGAAACACTTCTTTTTGCATATTTTAACAAACACTCTGTAAGCATAGTAGAACAGAAAAAGGTCAAACTTGGATTTGACCTCATTGTCATGATTACATATCATATTATAAAAAACCTTTAATACCGACTTTCGGGGAAATTTAATTTTTTTGACTGATAATTTCGACGACCTTCATGCGTGTGTGCCATTCCTAGTGCGGGCTATAATATCATTTTTCTCAAAAGCTTGTGGACCGATTTTCATGGTTAATAATCCGTATTAAAGACACTGTGAAGTGTATTTTATAACTGTTTTAAATATTGAAATCGGACTATTATTTCCATTAAAAATAAGTTAATTTCTGGTACCTAAGTCGTTCAAAAGCTCTTCTATTGACCGTTGACGTTAAAATCCTTTTAGCTGTTTTTGAATTATATCCGTTTCAATCAAATATTCCGAGAAATAATTCTAAAAGATCGGAAAAAATTTAATGGTCAAAAAACAGATCAATTTAAATTTAAACAAAAATTTATATTTAGGTGTTCTAAACGAGGTTCTAAAGCGAAATTCCATATCATTTTCACGTAAAAAATTATGACCTAGTTAGTTTACTTGAAAAACTTTTGATTTTTACAAATTTGTCGGTTATTGACAAACTATTATTCTTATAATCTACATAAAAATTTTATAAAATAATATATATCTTCCTGTTTGCTTTGAACAATTAGAACGGCGAAATAAAAAGTATTAAAAAAAAGGAAAATTTTAACTTTTAATAAGTGGCTGACATGTGCCCGCTGTTTTGTAGTTTTGAATCTCCAAGAAAAGATCGTGCCCATTTAGATTCTACGGAAAGAATTATGAAAAGGCCAATCATATTTTTTTTAAATATTTCCAAACAAAGGGAATAAAGGGGGGGATTTATAAATAATTATCCGGAATGGTACATATATAAATTTTATTTCTTTAAATGGTCGTTTTTCGACTTAATATTAAAACATTTCAGCGTAGCTAGAAAAAGGAAAAAGCTAGGAAATATCGGTTTTGTGGTACCATCTTTAACGTCTAGCTGTTTATTTTATGGCCGAATGCAAATGGGCGGTGACAAAAAATATAAAAATTATATGTTTGATAGTCAATCGCTTATTTTTTTGTGCGGGATGTAGAACTTCATAAATCCTGGGATTGTATTCATACAAAAACAGGTACGTTAATAAGTAGTCTAAAATTTTGGAGAGTGTGTTGGAGAGAAATATTTGAAACAAAGACAATAATTATGATAAATTGATGGTTGGTTGTGGAGACAAAGCATAGTGCGCACAAGGAAATGGAAAACCGCGAAATTCCCGGGTTCATTTTCAATAAACAATTTAATTAGTAATTTATAAATTTCAAATAGAAAAAAAAATCTGACCTTTAGCATTAATAATCACAGTATTGTTTAATTCCGTATTCAAACGGTCCAGCTTATTAATGGCGTCAGGGACGAATTGTGGATCATTTTCGGAATCTCCCCTTGTGAATTTGTTGAATACGAAGACGTCGCCGATTTGGACGACGCTTTTGTTGAATTTGGCGTTTTGAATTTTTGTAGCGGGTCCGTCGACGGCGATGCACGCAGGCAGTGGCGAGTAGTCGACTTCTTCCAATGCCGCCCCATCGCCACCCTCGAGATGTTCTACAGCCAAATTGTCCTTGCCCTGCCCCACTATCTGCAAATTCTCTCCTGACATCGGCAGACGTTCCGACACTCCGCCAAACCAGTCGTGACGGACGACTGTCAACTGATCAGTGATCACACCGTTGACTATAAAACGCAGTAACTTGCCTCTTATTCTGTAGAATCACAAGGATTTCACCTTCACGAGCAGAAGTAGGGGAACAAGGAAACTCAACCAGCGCTTCACTCGGCTGCAGTATATATTATTGTCCATAGTCCATAGTCCACAGTAGTGGTGGGAAGTTTGATTCTTTTCAGTGAATCGATTCCGTTCGATTCAATCCCTAAAGTGAGTCGATTCTTTTTATCGATTCTTTGATCCCCCCCACTCCTGGTACCAGAGCTTTCGTTTATTGGTTTCTCCCTTCATCCAAATTTCCCGCCATAATTCAAATTAATTTTCAATTCTAGTTACATTTTACCACAAAAGGTAATATGGTGTTAATGTTAACTATATAAATTGTGTCAAATCGTATTTTGAGAAGGAAAAATAATGATAATAGTAGTACTAATGAAAGCCTTATTTCTTTGTACTTAGTGTAATTGTAATTATTATAATTTATAATTTATTGATTATTTTGTGCAGTGATTAGTGATTATTAGTGATGATTATTCTTTGCACATTTCTTGGAAGTAAATAAAAGTAATTATTTTAAAAATAAAACAACAAAAATCACATATCTTTATTGATACATATTATTAATGAATTATTACTTATGTATCTTACATATGAATCAACCAGCATTTACATTATTATAAGAATTAATAAAAAGTAAGACAAAAAATGTGTTATTAACTGATTGCTGATTTATATAGGCTCAAATCCACAGATGAGCATGCACATTACCCACAGGTGCAGAATTGGGCCTATCACTTCTCAGAGTCCACCGACACTCTGACAGTTCCAGTTTCACAACAGAATGCCAATGGCTCCTGAGAATCACCTACCCCCAGGCATTGGGGGGTTAGGCTCTGTGCGCTGCCAACATCTAGATCTTTTCAGTGCACCGAAATGAAATAGTTGTTGGCAGTGCACGATGCAATCAGTAATACAATCA
>CM077111.1:20877441-20929215 GCA_039619505.1 Cimex hemipterus | reverse complement strand
TCGATTCTTGGGATCGACTCTCGATTCTTTTGCCCATCTCTAGTCCACAGTCCACAATGTGCCGTCCGCATTATAAATTTGTACGTATGTACATAGTACACAGGGTGCCCTTTTCAAATGGTCCGGCTTACTTTCTCTTGTACCAATGATGCTATCGAAAAGACAAAAAAGTGTTTAATATGTTTTGTCTAATTTAAAATTTTTACTTTTTTGGGGAACAATTATACATGATTACTAAGTCCCAATTCAACTTCAAAATTTCAAATAGGACCTGACATCATTTTAAATGAATTTTTACGCTGAAAACAATGGTGCAAACGGATTTTAAATTGACAAAAAAATTATACTATAAAGTTTGAAGAAAATAAATGCGTTCCGTTTGTTTTGTTGTTAATTCCAATAATTTTCTTCTTCACTAAAGGAAATATTAATTGTCTTTATTATTGATATTCTGTCATTGTCTAGCTCACGTTTAGTTTTCTTAACTCCCATGTCGACATTTGTGCAATGAAATTGTACTTCAAGATTATATATTACGAGCTTGGGAGAAAAAAATTGAAGTAGTCAACAAATGGCCTCAGTTAAAAATACTTTTAATAAATTACATTTATCAGTTTTATAAATTTATTTAAATGAGGATCATAACAGCAGAGGTCGTATCAATCTTCAGGCTGCTGGTGTTTTTGGGAAAAAAAAAAAATAAGTATGTCAGGTTCAGCCCAGGATCTTTACCTTAGAATAATGGCTAAATAAACAGGCCCTTGTTGCTTGTCTTTAGTAGACTTTCTGCAATTCAACTTGAATCCTCCTCTTTCTAACAGGGCTACTAATCCAATCTGGAGATGTAGGACCTTGTCAAGAGAGCATGTGCAGGTTGTTTCCATAAGTGTTTGGTTAGGTTGGTCATGATAGGTATTTGGTGAAGGACCCATGATAACATTCAATAGTATCACAGCCCATGATATTCATATATTCATTGAAAGTGTGATGAAAGAATTTTTTTTCTTTCTTTCAAATTTGATTTATTTCAGATTAAAAAAAAGATATAATTATATTAAGTTAATCCACACATGCTTAGGCGTCATAATCGACCTATTTATTTCAATCAAGATTTTCAATAAATGTATAATTAATTGATATAATATTAAGGTTGATAATATTTATCACACCAGGAAAAATTAATTTGCAAAAAGTATAAACTTTCATTATAACTTTAAAAGCATATATTCACATACATATGTATGTACAATTATTTATGAGTTTTTTTTTCTTTCAAACGATTCCCAACTAGGCCATTTTCTGATTTCTTCCATGAGCATTTCACCAGGTGATTGGGTGCTTTGTAGTTGTTTTTGTCCATAAACTTTGTAGAACTGAGCAATTTTTCCTGCAGCATGCCCGGCTTCGATAAGATCACGGCCTGCATCGACCTGTTTTTTCGGCGGTTTTATATTTACAAAATTGCCTATGAATGCAATGCCTATAGACCGGTTATTATAAAATCGCGTGTGGGCTCCTGCATGGCCCCATCCTCTGCCGATATAAACATTACCATCTCCTCCTACGAGGAAGTTATACCCTATGTCATCAAAATTCCTCGATAAATGATCTGCTTGTACCGATCTGACTGCATGAGAGCATGAACGAAATTTGGTACATTTATTACCAGCGGTATGGCCTATAATAACCATATTAGGTGGATTTATCGCCAGCACCTGGGGTGGTCCGTTTCCTTTGATTGCACCCCACTCTTTTCTAGTAAACAATCGAAATGTTGCGTTGGAATTGATATGTTCATCACCTGCAAATGAAGAAATTATTAAAATATTTTATGTTTTTGTATCACATAATAGTAAAATGCAAATGTCCAGGCTTAAGTTCAGTTAGTAAATCTGTTTTATAAACTGAAATTATGTGGTTAAATATTCATTATTTTCTGTGTACATATTATAATATAAATACGTGTATATATATAATAAATATAGAATGGTAATGGATAAGGAATAAAGAAAACCACCAATAGCAGCTACACAAACAAGAACAATATTGCTCGTGAATTTAGACTGCTCCACAAAAAAGTGGTACACTTTGATATTTTGATTTATTTTTTTAATTCAACAAGGTTTTGCCATATTATCTGTTTTACTACTTGAAAAATGATTTAATAATTATAATTAATAGAAAAGTATTAGTTGTTGTCACCAATTCTAAGGTAAAACCACATAATTCCTAACTTAATTTAAAGTTCCACAAGGTCAGTTAATCTTTTAAAAATCATGTCAATCAAATTAACACTTGATCAAGGATATGGTCTTGAAGAAAAAAGCAAATTCGGTTGTTACTGCCAAGCTTTCCATTTATTTTAAGGTGATCATTAGGGCAAAACAGTTTTAAATATATCAGTAGGTTGACATATTTCAGTTTTTTACAGGCGTTCTCAAATTTCCTTAAAGGCCTACTCAGTCCTAACATTGCCAAGAAGATGTTACAGTCATTTAAAAATGACTTTATTCGCTGTTGCGTTGGTGATACAAAAACAAAACGATTTCGAAAATATCCATAATGAGCATTATGTGGTGCAAGTTTTAGGTTTGGCCAAAAGCGACGCTCATTGGGCATTCAGTGATATTGCAAGAGTGCAAGGTGTATTCGTTGTCCAGGAAAGGGATGTCCAAGAGCGAGGGAACCAACTGATGAATTTACTAGATAGTACATTCTAAGAAACCATTTGTCCTCTGCTTCTGAAACATCTTAAAGAAATTGATCTGTCTGGGATGTGTCTGTTAGCGCTGGAAAAGTAATGAGACTCGTGGAAATGAGGCTACATCCACAAAGCTAGCAATATGGTCTAGTGATTATTAGAGATCATTGTTGGGACGAAGTTTGCAACAGAACACTGACAATGAACTGACACTGAATGGAAGAATATGTTTTCAGATGACTCCCAGTTTACTCTCCCATTCAGGACATATTTGATTGAGCAGCTAGAGTCAAATGTTTTTCATAATACACTTAATACAGAAATCTACATATACATAACAGATATTCTTGAGGGATACGTGGTACCATTTGCCCCTGTTATTGATGAGCAATTTTTAGTCATGCAAGATAATGTATGACCAAGTGTTGCCACCAGTGTAATGCACTTCCTTAATCGTCCTCCAAGCTTAGCTGAATTGAAAGTTCAATTAGATGAGATGTAGGATGATATTCCTCAGGGCAAGGTTAATGGCTTAATTAAGAGTACGCTAAAAAGATAAGAGTGGTAGAGCAAGAGGACTCTAAAGATTTGGAAGTTTGTATTATAATGTTTTTTGTACTTAATAAAAAGTAATATCTTTTTTAAAAATTAATTTATTAAGAACTAGTTTTAGTTTCACACAAACCAAATATCTTAATAAATCTGTGAATTATAAAAAAAAAGATGATAATATCACTGAAAAGGCAAGTGCAAAAATTTCAAAGGGTACCATTTTCTGAAACAGTGTGTAATAGAGTGCATTCACTTGCAGACCATTTAAACCTTAGGATCACTGATTTTATAAGAGTAATTATACCATCCAGTCCCTTCATAAATCCTTCCATCTCCTCCAATTACAAAATTGACTTTGATGTCAGTAAGGTTTTTGCTGAACCCATCAGCTTGATAAGCCCTTACTTGCGACTGGCAACCCCTTTCTGAGGAGCAATCTAGAAAAGTGCTCATAACAACACCCATTAAATCATGAGGCATGTGAGTATGTTGGGGCAGATTATTGTTCACTTTCGCATACCAGTAACCTCTGCCGACAAAGATGTCCCAAAAGTTTTTATTTGGTATATCATCCGTATCTGTAATGTTATCAATTACAGCACAAGTTTATATTTAATTAATAATGTAATGAAAATATATAATAAAAATCTAGTAATTTTTACTGGGTGGTCTGCAAGTAAATGAAATATCGGTGAATGAAAAATATGAAAGAGCATTTAGTAATTATTTTGAACACTACCACATTTAAGAAAACAATGATATAAAAAATAAAAAATTTCTAAAACAATTCACCTTTATTAACTACAAATATGTTCTTTTATGTTAATTTACTATTTGTGATTTTATTTCAACGAATTCTTCAATAATTAACTGTATAGGTAGCTGTAATGGCTTTCAGTGCAGACGTCACAGTGGAAGGCAAAATTAAATTTCAAAAAATCTTCGCAATCATTTAAAATTGATTCTATCCTTATTAAAGATAATTAATTAAACTTACTTCTATTGATAATTTGAGAATACCAAATGACAGCTCCATAAATCAATCCTGCAATCATTGCTACTGTAAAAACAGTAATGAGAGTATATTTGAGCAACTTGATTAATTTCTGTTTTTCCTTCCATGGTTCTGAAAATTAGACATTTATTTTATATTATCCAAATACACTGATTATATTTGATATGAAATGACTACACATACATGTTTAACACACTGATTGACAAAATACACCACCACCTTTAAATTTTAATGTATTTAAGTTTAGAAATAAGTTTGGTTGTAAAAATAAGACGTTTAAAAAGAAACTGTTTATAAGCTTAATTCTGAACAAACATCATATTACGTAGCAAGTAGTTCATAATCTAATATTTGTATGCATATTATCAGGCAATTGGAGCATCTTATCATATATATTATATTATGTTTTCCATACGATTATAAAGGGATTGCACTGTTTCAAGAAACAAATTTTTAACGGGCGAAATAATTATTTTTTGAAGATACGTTTTCTGTAGAATTGATTTTTCTATATCATGAATGCAACAAACAAGGCACTTCTTTTTTTTTATAATAAGAATGCGTGGTCTTGATGATAGTTCAGTCGTCATGCCAAAGCCAAAATGCCGATTAGTTATATAGTAATATCTAGTTGAGAACAATTGCTTGAAATTTACTTACTGTCAGTATAAACGGAACCGGTGTTCTTAAATACTTCAATTAAGTACTTAATGTAAGCCGGATCGACTGGACGGTCCGGATGATCCGAGTTGAATTGTATTTCCGTGTCGTTATAATTTCGGCTGGCTCCATAGAAAAGGACCAACTCAATTCTGTCCATTGCTGATCTATCACGAAAATTCATAGTTGATAGATTCTCAGAAACAACTGAAGAGAGGAAGTACTAGCAGCGAGGTGACCAAGTACAACTGGTCTTTGAATAAATCTATCCTCTTGACCGGTATAAAAATATTTGATTCACGATTAGCTGTAACAGAAACGCTGTTAAGTTCGTAAGAGGAAAAGTCAAACAAAAATAAAACGTTATTAAAACTGATAAAACAGATAACGCAGATTTTTCTAATTTGGTATGATTAAAAACGATAAATCAACAAAATACTTCTTTTTTTGTATATTTTAACAAACATTCTGATCAGAAAAAGATCAAACTTGGATTGACTACGTTGTACTCTTACTAGCGCTATAAAAAAAACCTTTGATACCTTTCACGGTTAACGGGTATAAATACTATAAATTAATTTTTTGACTGATAATTTCGACGACCTTCAGCGAGTCATGCGTCACTAGTGCCATTCCTAGTGCGAGCTCTAACATCATTTTTCTCAAAAAATTGTGGACCGATTTTCATGGTTGATAATCCGTTTTGTTTCATTAGCATTTAGTTCTACAGGGCGTCAGCTACAACGTTTTCAGGTCCTTTTTATAAATTATTTCATGTTAAATTATTCTAATTTCAATTTTCAGTGAAAAGAGTCATTGTAGAGGGCGATGATCACAGAAAATTTTGAATCGTCGTCCAAAGATATAAGGATCTGAAGTATTTCGTAGCCATAGTTTTGGCTAGAAGCTCTTTCCCTATTGTCGATAGTTTAGTTTCCGTGTCATTCAGTGTATTCCTTGCGAAGGATATAGGAAGGTCGGATCCGTTTGTTTTTTGACTTAGTTCGGCACATACTGCACAGTTACTAGTGTCTGTGATCGGTATAAATTCTTTGGAAAAATCTGGAAATTGTAAAATTGATTCATTAATTAGCATGTTTTTACACAAGTCAAACAGTTTTATAATCTGGATCATTTAATGTCAATAGAAGAATTCTTTTTCAATCGTTTTGTCAAAGGTTGTTAGCTTACTTAGGAGTGAATTTTCTATAATACCCTAAAATTCCTAAAAATCTTTTAATTTGCTTAGTTTTTTTGCGATTGGGTAATTTTGTATTACTTTTATTTTTTATGCCGTTTGGCGTTATGATATGCCCTAAATATCCAATCTCTCTTTTTAGGAACTCTGTTTTATCCAATTGGATTTTGAAATTGTTTTCCTTAACTGATGGAATACTTCTTTTAATTTGTAATGTGTTCTTGGAGGCTAGCACTGAAGATAATTACATCGTCATAGTCGTTCTACGTTGAATGCTGTCTTAGGAATACTCTCAGGACTCAACTCTACCTGATGAAAGCCATTGGCCAAATCTATCGCCGAGAAATATTGACATCTCCCTAGCCTATGATATTTGGAAGTGGTACTTACATCTATGGTTTTATCGTTTAATTTTCTGTAGTCTACCACAAGACGGAACTTTTTTAATTAATTAATTTATTTTTTGTATGGCCCATATCGGTGCGTTACATGGAGAGCTAGATGGCTGTATTTGTCGCCTAACTGCGTTTTTATATATCTTAGGATATTTATAGGAGTTAGTGTAGAATAGTACCTCGTCTTTCGTTCTTATTTCATGTTTTATGTCATTAGTGAATGTTAGTGGTGTACTTTCTTGATAAAATCTGTCACTACATTCTTTTGTCAATTCTTCTATAGCTAGTTTTTCTTCCGTATTCATACTATCTGCCCTGATTTTTGCCAAGTTAATATGGTTTTTGGTTTTGTCTTTATTTCTTGGGCTGATAATTCTAATATTTCTTCATGGCTGATTGGTATCATGTTTAAGGGGTTCTGTAATAGTACGTGCTTATGTGAATCACTATTGTTTTTGATAATTCATAAGGCTTGGTGGTTCTCTACTTTTACGAGACATTCATCAATTTCTAAGTCTTTAGATATGGTGTGAAAAATAATGCATGTCCAGATTTAACATTTTTACTGGAACTTGTATTACTTGTTCACTTTTTGCTTGTATTTAATACATTTTTGGAGTTTCTTGAGGGGTATCAAGGTAAAAGATATGTATATTAGTATATATTAGTATTAGGCGTAGTTAATTTATTTTCTTTAAAATCAGTACGAGCATTGAGTTTTTAAGAGTATCCAATTGTATCAACCTATCGAACTGGTCGTGAAATTTAAATAATTGAAATTTTAATTTGTCTAAATTGTTGTTTGTATTGACATCGGTGTGTGTTAGTTATTGGCATTCTAAGTGCAATATTTCCTTGGGAGTTAAAGGGTCTTTGTGTTATATTCACAAGTCTAGTGATTCCTGGTCGCTAAGGTTTTCGTAAAGGATCTTTCAGCTAACTTATTAAATTGTGGTATATTACTAATTCTTGAAACTGAATTAGGTAACTTTTGTTGGCTTCCGTTCCTTCTAAAATATTTATATTCGAACGGAACAGATCGAAGTTTTCTTGAATTTCAGCGAGTGAAGTTAATACATTTTTGTTCGTATTGTGCCTCCCAATTTCTATGATAAAATTAGCCGGATCCTGAATATCTGAAAAGTTATTTATCAAGTGTGCTTTCAATTGTTCCCAAGTAGTGAACTGAATATTTCTCATAGACTGATTAGCTTTGTCATCAATTTGTTTCTTAAGTGTAGGAACACTAATTGTCGCTGTAAAGTAGAAACATTTTGTACATTGCTCAATAAAGTATTTATTTCTTCCACTTTTATAATAAGTTAATTCAAAGGTTTAGGATTACCGTTATAAGTTGGTTTGGTATAGCATCTAGTATTGGTTCCAAATCTGACGAATTTGCCATTTTTAAAATTTTATTATTACAACTTTTATTTTCTTAAAATTATAATTTTAATTGAAGTCATTGTATGAATTTTTTATTAGTATATTATTTATTATAATTATTATAATAATTTGTTCTAAATTAATTCACTACAGTATGATTACAAAGTGTACCATGACCAATTCTAGATCTTCTTTCTTCCTTAGACTGAAGTACAAGTAGGTTGACGAAGCTCGAGACGGGGAATTAACCGTTGGTAAAGTTGGTTTCAATGTTTTCTTGAACACCTTTGACGTCCTACCGACTGCGCCAATTATGGATAATGATTCAAGATCTTACTTTTAAAAAAATGTTTATTTAAAAAATAGTAGCTCTGCCTATATACATTGGAGGAAGCATACACACAATCTAATCTATCTACCCTCGGTCCCTCAATAAGTCTACTAGTCCAATCTGGGGATGTAGGACCTTGTCAAGAGAGCATGTGCAGGTTGTTTCCATAAGTGTTTGGTTAGCTTGGTCTTGATAGGTATTTGGTGAAGGACCCATGATAACATTCACAGCCCTTGTGAAGGTATATATTCATTGAAAGTGTGATGAAAACTTTTTTCTTTCTTTCAAATTTGATTTATCTCAGATTAAAAAAAAGATATAATTATATTAAGTTAATCCACACATGCTTAGGCGTCATAATTGACCTATTTATTTCAATCAAGATTTTAAATAAATATATAATTAATTGATATAATATTAAGGTTGATAATATCTATCACACCAAGAAAAATTAATTTGCAAAAAGTATAAACTTTCATTATAACTTTAAAATGTATGTATAATTATTTATGAGTTTTTTTTTCTTTCAAACGGTTCCCAACTAGGCCATTTTCTGATTTCTTCCATGAGCATTTCACCAGGCGATTGGGTGTTGCGTAGTTGTTTTTGTCCATAAACTTTGTAGAATTGAGCAATTTTTCCTGCAGCATGCCCGGCTTCGATAAGATCACGGCCTGCATCGACCTGTTTTTTCGGCGGTTTTATATTTACAAAATTGCCTATGAATGCAATGCCTATAGACCGGTTATTATAAAATCGCGTGTGGGCTCCTTCAAGGCCCCACCCTCTGCCGGCGTAAACATTACCATCTCCTCCTACAAGAAAGTTATAGCTTATGTCAATAAAACCCCTCGATAATTGATCTGCTTGTACCGATCTGACCACTTGAGAGCATGAACGGAACGTGGTACAAGTACTACCAGCAGTATGGCTTATAATGGCCATATCAGGGGGGTTTATCGCCAGCACATGTGAAGGTTTGTTTCCTTTGATTGCACCCCACTCTTTTCTGGTAACCAATCGAAATGTTGTGTTGGAATTGATATGTTCATCATCTGCAAAACAAGAAATCATTAAAATATTGTACGTTTTCGAAACATATTAAAAGTAAAATGCAAATGTCCAGGCATAAGTTCAGTTAGTAAATCTGTTTTATAAACTGAAATTAAGTGGATTAAATATAAAAAAATAAATAATATAAAAATAAAAAAATATAAAAAAATAAATATTTAATCCACTTAATTTCAATTATATGTGTATATAATACATATAGATTAGTACCGTCTCAGGAATAAAGAAAACCACCAATAACAGCTCCGAAAAAAATCAATATTGTTCGTGAATATACACTGTTTCACAAAAAACATGGTGCCTTTTGATATTTTGATTTATTTATTTTAACAATGCTTTGTCATATTATTTGTTTTACTTCTTGAAAAATGATGATTGAAAAAAACAAGGTCAGTTAAGCTTTTAAAATTCATTAACACTTTGGATCAAGGTATGATAACGAAGAACGAAGCAAATTTACAGGTTACAGCAAAGCTTTCAACTGATTTTAAGGCCATCATCATGGCAAAACCATCTTATTTGAATATGTCTACAGATTGACATATAAATATGTTTTTTACATGCAATCTCAAATTTCCTTAAAGGCCTACTCAGTCCTAACATTTCCAAGACGTTAGAGTCCTTTAAAAATGGCTTTGTTCTCTGTTGCGTTGGTGGCCCGAAAACAAAACTATTTCGAAAATATCCATAATGAGCTTTAGGTGGCGCAAGTTTTAGATTTATCTAAAACGACGCGCATTGGGCTTTCTGTGATGCCACGAGTGTGCAAGGTGTACCCAGACCCCAGGAATGAGATGCCCATCATCGAGGGGACCAAGTGATGAATTTTCACTAACCAAGTCTCTTAATAAATCCAAAACTATAATAAATAAATAGTGTTCATTCACTTACAGGCCATTTAAGCGTAATGGATTAGTTTTTGTTTTCAATATTACCTTCGTTTATTGCGATTATAGATTTTATAACTTTTAGTCAGTGCATTGATTTCGAGTCCTTTCTTGGTTAACAGGGCGAAATTCAAATGTCAGATTGGAAAGCAAAATTAAATTTCAAAATTTCTCCACAATCATTTAAATATTGATGCTGTCCTTATTATAGCTATTTCATTAAACTTATGTATAGTGTTCAAAATTTCAAGAATCATGCAATAGAATAATTACAGGCGTCGATAGCATTGTAGGCGGCAATTACAGCACCAAAAATCAATCCTGCGATCATTGCCATTGTACAGACAGAGATGAGCGTATATTTGAGAATTTTATATTTGAGTAACTTGATTGATTTCACTTTTTCCTTCAGCGGTTCTGAAAAAAATTAGACATTAATTTTATATTATCCAAATACACTGATGATATATAATACAAAATGATTAAATATTTATGTATAATAACTTTTAAACAAACTTTTTTTGTCCCCTTTAACATTGAATATTTTAATTTATGGCACCCATGGTCCGTTAAACTCCTTTGCATCCCTTGATATTTCTGATAAAATTCTGATGAATTAGTTCCTATTCATCAATAACCACTCGCTATCGTGAAATGGTCTTCGTTTTTAAAGCCAAGTATTTTATTGGGTGTAGAGGAAATTTTGTATTTGGGACCTGGCAGTTATTTTGGCTTAGACCACTCCAAGCTGCCGATTTTTCGATGAACATTCATACAAAAATTGTGACGCCTTAGTAAGGTTGAACTTGTAGTTCGGTCCGATCTCAATGTTTTGGTTTGCCTATCATCTATGAGATGAGTTTCGAGTTGCCATCTTCAGTGGTGGGTTTCAACCAAATTGATTAGAGTGAAGATAGTGGGTAACAGAAACGCACCCGACAAGTATATAAGTAAACCCACACACTTTTCCAATAAAAACAACAACATTAGTAAAATTATAATTATAAAGAAAATTTTATTAAATTAGCATAAATCGTTATTTACAGATTAAATTTTTTTATTGTTGGTGTATTAATTTCGGTTTTGGTTAACATAAAAACAAAAATATTCTATAAATAGGACACAGGATGTTCTAATTAGGTATGATTTGAAAAGATAAATCAACAAATTATTCCGTTTTGAACTTGAAAAACCTTTAATTTTTTGGTTATTGACAAACAAATATTACTATAATCTACATAAAAATTTTATAAAATAATATATATCTTCCTGTTTACTTTGAACAATTAGAACGGCGAAATAAAAAGTATTAAAAAAAGGAAAATTTTAACTTTTAATAAGTGGCTGACATGTGCTCGCTGTTTTGTAGTTTTGAATGTCCAAAAAAAGATCGTGCCCATTTAGATTCTACGGAAAGAATTATGAAAAGGCCAATCATATTTTTTTTAAATATTTCCAAACAAAGGGAATAAAGGGGGGGATTTATAAATAATTATCCGGAATGGTACATATATAAATTTTATTTCTTTAAATGGTCGTTTTTCGACTTAATATTAAAACATTTCAGCGTAGCTAGAAAAAGGAAAAAGCTAGGAAATATCGGTTTTGTGGTATCATCTTTAACGTCTAGCTGTTTATTTTATGGCCGAATGCAAATGGGCGGTGACAAAAAATATAAAAATTATATGTTTGATAGTCAATCGCTTATTTTTTTGTGCGGGATATAGAACTTCATAAATCCTGGGATTGTATTCATACAAAAGCAGGTACGTTAATAAGTAGACTAAAATTTTGGAGAGTGTGTTGGAGAGAAATATTTGAAACAAAGACAATAATTATGATAAATTGATGGTTGGTTGTGGAGACAAAGCATAGTGCGCACAAGGAAATGGAAAACCGCGAAATTCCCGTGTTCATTTTCAATAAACAATTTAATTAGTAATTTTTAAATTTCAAATAGAAAAAAAATCTGACCTTTAGCATTAATAATCACAGTATTGTTTAATTCCGTATTCAAACGGTCCAGCTTATTAATGGCGTCAGGGACGAATTGTGGATCATTTTCGGAATCTCCCCTTGTTAATTTGTTGAGTACGAAGACGTCGCCGATTTGGACGATGCTTTTGTTGAATTCGGCGTTTTCAACTTTTGCAGGGGGTCCGTCGACGGCGATGCACGCAGGCAGTGGCGAGTAGTCGACTTCTTCCAACGCCGTCCCATCGCCGCCCTTAAGCTGTTCTACAGCCAAATTGTCCTTGTCCTCTCCCACTATCTGCAAATTCTCCCCTGACATCGACAGACGTTCCGCACTCCGTCAAACCAATTGTGACGTGATCATTGATCAGACTGTTGCTATCGAAACGCAGAAACGTGCCTCTTATCCTGTTGAATCACAAGGACTTCACGTTCAACAGCAGTAGTAGGGGAACGGGAAAAAACGTGCGCTTCATCCGGGGACAGTTATATAATTGTTTACTTTATATACGTATATGATTTTGTTTTGCAGCGGTGTATTGCCCACCCTGGCACCCATTTCCATTCACCAGTTTAGGGAGTTCTTTGCATCTCTGGGACCAACATTTCTGGCTGGAGGTGAATATAACGCTTACCACATCCAGTGGGGCTCCCGTCTTGGCTCTCCTATAAGTCGAGCTTTACGTGTCATATTCAACTCACATTTACGATAGATCACACCAAACACTCCCACATATTTACATACATTACATATACACATACATTAACCAAAAAATAAAATCCCATAATCCTTTAAGGAAATCGGCTATAATTGAACAATCCCATCATAATACTAAACTGAATATTCATTTAGTGTTTTTTATCTGCACGATCCTATGTTTGATAACTTAATTTATTTGTGTAGTTTCTTTGACACCGTTTCATTTGCATAGTTAATTTTTTTTTTAAATTTCAATTTAATGTATGTTGGTTTAAGTCTTATGTTTAATTCATGTTGTATATTTCTCTATTTATCAGTCTATTGCCAGTTTGAAATTTAAATTTGCTATTTAATTGATATATTGCTAATAAATTTTTCAACATTTTGCCAGAACAAATTTATGGCAGCCCTATTCTTCCCATTTGGTGCATACCAAGTCCAACCAACTTGAATAAATTACTGAGGGGGGGGGTGACAGTTTGTTGAATCTCTCACATCGCATTGTGCACTCTGACATTAAAATTTTTTTTAAAACTTAAATCGCTGGTGCAATAGGTTTTAATTAAGCGAGAAGTCTTTTTAAATAATTATAATTAATTAGGTTTTTTAATTGAGATAAAAAAGTCAATGGCACGAGCGGGATTTGAACCCACGATCTTCCGCTAGATACGCCGCTGCTCTACCACCAGTGCTATGGTGACCTCGATCCACTCGGACATCAACTTCCCATCTCAACCGCACCTTTTGAATTTTCCCTCCTTTTGTCCGTTTTTCAATTAAAAACCATAATTGTAATATATTAATTGGTCATTCGGATTCATTTAATGGCTTTCAAATAACGTTGGTGGTTTCTCTCCCACGTGAGGCGTTCGCCGACGTATAGTCCTAAATGCGAATTGAGTTTGTCGTGGGTAAAACACGATAGATATATCAGGAGAAAGGATTGTTCGCCGTAATGTGAAGTTTGTGCACTAGCATTTATTTTCATTTCTTTTCATCCTCCACTTGTTTAGCCAAGGCTCAAGAATTAAAGCGAGACTGCAAGGAACGAACATCAAGGACAGGAGGATTTTGTGAGTGGAAGGGTCTGGAAATGTGAGCAGGGAAGTGTCAGGGTGATTAGGTATGTCAGCAGTACATATCAAGTAATGCATTGGAGCACTGCTGGAGAACTGCTTGGACAGGTGGAAGGGTGAATACGAGGAACCGCATGCTACTCAGAAGCAGCAAAGTATGACTTTATGATAAGCTAGTAGGTAATGTTTTAATTCAAACAATATCCTAGCATGTCAGATCCCCCCAGAGTATTCCTTTCTCATAATTTTGAGGAAGTGGTTCCCTTCTAGGGTTTAGAAAAACACATCTTCAAGAATAGTCTTTTGGGTGTATATGCCATTGTTAAATTCACCGTTTCGAGACAAAATTGCTGAACTACCGTAAACCTTAAAAGTTTGATACTCGAGGAGAAAGTTCTTCCTAAAGTTAAAATCTATTGCATTGAAGTAGAATTTAAAAAAATATAGGAAAGAAAAACTTTGTCCAACAAAACAGTCCCTCTTTACTTACAATCTTGGCGTTTTATATTATTGAAATTCGTATATTTCCGATTATCCCATCAGCCTATCCTCAAATGTTTGTTCTGGGTAATGGTCTATTCTATTATTCTAATGAAAGACAGATTTTGTACAGGTTGTCTTCTCATCCTTGATTGATGACTAAGGATAGTAATTTCAGCTAAAAGGTAAATAAAAACAACATTTAAAAAAAAGATTGACTTAATTTTTATTATTAATATCTATTACATCCACAATAACAAATATATAAAGGTAGTACTATAAGATTGTTACAAAAATCTGACCAATGGAACATCCTATTGGATTATGTTTTATGCTTTTACAATCTAATGTTTCTAGCCAATTGTTATTCCAATTGCCAGATCTTGTACACAAATTTGAAGATTACACACAATTTAAAATTAATTATACGACATGTTTTGTTGTTTTAATCGAGAAAATAAAAACTGAGGTGTCATCTGATTAAGTTGGTAAAAAGAAGACTTTGCTCCTTAAACGTGTATCTTAATAAACACTTAACATGTACTCTACAACACACTATATATACACCAACATTCTTTTCATTTTTCATTTTATACTTTTTTTATATCAGTAATTAAGTGTAATGATCAATTAACGAGTTCTAAGAAACATATACGTTAAATATGAAAAACGCTTGCTTTCTAAATGTATTAATGCAATATTAACTATTTATACAGCTAATAATTTTTCTAGCTATTTTCATTGGAAAATTGTTCAACTCATGGAAAAGGGAATCTCAAAGTATGGAAGCCACTTTGAAAAATATGTTAAAAATCATATTTTTTTAAAGAGAAGAAATAAAATCTAGCTGAAGCAAAATGTCCCAACTTGCTCTTCTTTTTCTATGAACAGGACAAACACCTGGGATATAATGTTCTTCAATATCAATATCAACATGATAACTTTTTATTATAGGAAAGGAAACTAAGTTATATTTTTAAAAGTTAGATAGAACTTGAATTTTTGGGGGTATTCCTTTATTGTTATATATATATAGTATATATAAAAATTTACTTTCAAAAGTTATATTACTTGTTGCACGTATATTCAGGTGAGTTCAGTTTGATTTCTGTTTAAATGCTCAGGGAGTTGCATAAGAAAGAATTTATATTACTGGCTGTAATTATCATTTAAAAATATTTATGATTTGAGGAAATATAATGAAAGGTAAAAGGTAACGTGAAAGATGATTAGCGTTAATTTGAAAATTACTGTTTATAATGAATGGCTTTATCACTGCTTCTCAGTTCTTTCTTCTACTGCCTGTTGCGCCTTGAACCTGAAACTGATAAAAATTGGCATCACTTTTTTGTTTATTTTGTTGATTTTTAATATACAGTTACAAATTGGTACATAATTGGTTCGTTTAATCAGAAATTTATTAAAGTAAATATAACAATTTAATAATAATAATAATAATAATAACAAACAATTATTATGCAATAATAAAAAAACATATGGCAAAAAATGTTTAACTAATTCTAATTTCTTAGAAGCTTAGATTAAAATTAGATAAAATTGGATTAAATCATAGAAATGGTGAAGGTAGGGTGAGAATGGGGATGAATCGTACCAGAAGATAGTCCTTACTCACAGATTTGTTGTTAAGCCGACCCGGATTTCAAGCATTAAACGCACATCATCAGGATGAAAAAGTTGCAAACACGTCTCTCGAAATGAAATGAAGGGTAAACCCACCGATCATTTTCTACAAATTCGTATCGACAATTTTGAAAAAGTCTTTTTAAATCTGTCCTTTTAGGAAATGGTATTATATTGGTATATGGTATGGTCGGGAACACTAGAAAAGTAGCTTTTAAAAGTGCGTTGCGAACTTACACACATCCTCTCAAAACCTAAACACGGTCGACAAATGACAATTTGCCAAAAAACGCCTTTTACTAACTTAATTGTAATGATTGCGGTGTTAAATATATAGACAAAGCGATAGAGAAATTAAAATGAAAGTTAAATAACATTTGTCTAAATCGAATAAAATGTCTGAATTTAAAGACCATCTAAGTAAAACACAATTTAAATTAAAATATAACAGTATTACACATTTCAACAAAGGGAGGAAACTAGATTGGTTTGAGAAATTTGAAAGAAAAATGTAAAATTGCAAGGGGATAGATGTATAAATAATATATTGGGTTGTCCGGAAAATAATGCAGGATTTTAAGTTTTCATTAAAAAAAATCTATATAAAATATTCTGTTTACGTTTACAGGATTACTCATTTGTATGAATGTCAACACTTATTAATCCTCTTCCAAATGATATTGTTTGTTTACCTCTGTAGCATTCCGCTACTTGGAAATAATTCAGTCATCCTTATAATGTCAAAGCGAGAATTTCGTACGATTTTCTTTTACGAGTTTAAACTCGGCCGAAGCGGAGCCCAAACGGCTAGAAACATTAACCAAGTCTGGGGCGAGGGTTGTGTTAATGAGTGCACTGTGCAAAGGTGGTTTAAAAAATTTCGGGAGGGAGATTTCAGCCTTGAAGATGAAGAAGGTCGTGGAAGGCCTTCCTCTCTTAATGATGATGTTCTGCGATCAGTGGTGGAAGAAAACCCCAAAACAACTGTTCGAGAACTTGCAGAGCAACTCAAAGTCAGTAAAACGACCGTCGCTGACCACCTCTTTGGTCAATCGGAAAGGGCCCATTTTGTTGCATGACAACGCTCGACCACATGTGTCACGTGTAACGTCACAAAAATTATTGGAGCTTGGCTATGAAACTTTGCCTCACCCACCCTACTCTCCGGACCTCTCGCCTACTGACTACCATTTTTTTAGACACCTGGACCACTACTTACAACACATAATATTCAAAAATCAAACGGAACTGGAAAATGCATTTATTGACTTTATCAATTCTAAAAATTCTGAATTCTACTCAGACGGAATTAATAAGTTACCAACACGTTGGGAGAAATGTATTGAGAGTATGGGAAATTATTTTGATTAAAGAACATTGCTTTAAAGTAACTAGTTTCTTTTTTTTTTGTTTAATACCAAAATCCTGCATTATTTTCCGGACAACCCAATAGAAAAGTTTTTCCCAAAGGCTAACTGCGATTATTTAGTTTCAGAAACAATTAGTAAAGCATATGATGTGGAATGCAAAAATAAGTTAGTAACCATAAGTTTGTGTCGAGGCTATTGTGGAGTGGTCTTAAACGAGACGGTGGAAAAGTTGGCAAAAGAGGCGACGACAAATGGAGAGGTCCAAAACATCCATATTCCTAGCAGCGACATAAAACGAGTACTTTCGGAAAAATGGGCAAATGAATGGAAACGTTGGTATAAAAATGATAGCGCTGGTTTCTTGATCCCAGAACCCCGACTCCACCCCTGCGTAGCTACAGTGAAAGGAAGTAAGGCATTTTTCTCAACAATAATGAGAATGCGGTCCAATCATAGCATGTGTGGGGCGTACCTAAAGCGAATTGGTTTAAGACCCTCCCCTAATTGTGAGACGTGTGATGAGCCGGAAACAATGCAACATATTGTATTGCATCGCCCGGAACACGAAAGTGCGAGAAATATGATGTTAAATCTTATATATAGATGTACGGACGTAGAAAAACCATTCAATTTTAATCCCTTAATAGCATCAGAAAAATAAAGAATTTTTAAAATATTGTATAAATTTTTAAAAGAAGCTACTCATAGTAGTAGTAAAATTGGCTTATGCAAATAAAGGCAAGGCGATTTAAAAAAAAAAATAATAAGGACGTGCAAATTATTTATACAGAAGGTTATAATATAACTAATAATATAATACGGTTAAATCTCTATCCATAACAATACCATACTATCCTGAAGTCTGTATAACATTTTAAGACGTTGACTTATGTCTAATTACGTTTAATGCTACACAGCTTACATTATCAAACATTGAATTTACATCACAACTAAAAAAAATTGTCCAATTTTCTATTTGCAATAGAAAACGTTTTACATATTTAAATTAATTATACAACGTTTTGAAAGATTTTTTTTTGTCACAGGCGGGTTTCGAACCTACGATCTTCGGATCTATACTTTACTCGCCCACGCCATTAACATCTCATTTCGATTTTCCAATTTATTCCAGCTGTAATTTTAATTTCGAAAATTCGTGCTTAATTAATTGGAATAAATTTTTCATTTCGAAAAACCGTGTTATAATAACTTAATTAATTTATTTTTTTAAATTTCGAAAACCGCATATTATTACTTTGTATTTACACTGTAATAATAATATTTTAAAAAATTCCTTAAGGTTGTTACACGGTAAGTTCTCAAACTGTCGAAAGTTCAAGTAGAAAGCCGTCGTATTTGGCTAATTTCATATTTAGGTTGGAAAACGTCTCAGGTTTTTTACATGATAGATCGCCAACTACCATGAGAAAAAACTTTTCAATGTAAATACGAAATTGGCCAAACACCATGAGCATATGTGACGATATTTGGCTATCTGCCATGTAAAAAGACATTTTCTAATGTAAATATTAATTTAGCTAAATACCATGGCAATCTACTTGAACTTACGACAGTTAGCGAATTTACCATGCAGAAAAAAAAACAAAAAACAAGACATTTTCTTCAACGATCCAAATCTAGAATTAACAACTGCTAGTTGACAACTTCATCCCAACTTAAATGCTTGTTTATAAGAAATTGGGTTTTGAATTGTGAAACATGTTTTCAGGATGTTGAACATGAAATATAATTTAGCGTTGTAGCATTTGTTATCAGAAGTCACTTAATTTTCAACGAACTGAAAAAAATCCTAAAGGCCACAGACCAAAAAAAAAAAAAAAAAACCAAATAATTCTATATCAACAGTGCGATAAAAGATAGACGTCAAGATCTCAGTTAAATTCGATCTTCCAGCTGAAATATTTTCTGAATAAAGATTCGCCTTAATTCACTTTCTCCTAATATTTTCATGTTTTATTGTTATTAAAAAATATCTCCTATTAAACAACATAGAGATGCTTTGTCTTTTCCGGTTTAAAAAAAGCTGAAGCTAAATACTGAAGATCAGGGTGGGCCAAACCGCTTAGAAATAGGAATTAATTTCAATAATAGGATTATAATTTGATAATGTAATATGAATTTAATTTCACATTAATATATTCAATATCTAAATAAATAATTTAAAAAAGTTAAATATATTTTCAATGCGAACAATTATATTCCAACAAACAAAATATAAAAACAGAGACATGAAATGTGAGAAAAAGGCGTAGAAGTAGTAAGTATTGCTGTCGAAGTAAGTCATTTAGTGGATGGAATATTGCGCCACATGGAATTTTTAAAACGGCGTCACTAGTTAAAAAAGGGGTCGACGAACTCTCTAGACTAATTGCAATCAGCAATAAAAGCCATTTGCGAACGAATATAATTAATCAAGTAACGTCATAACGGTCGAGAACCTCGTCTTTTTATTTGCCTCTTAATCGTTAAACTGTCGCCTTCCCTTCCCCAAAACAAAATGCGGCTAAATGTTGTTTTACGGAGGAATTAATTTAAATAATTACAAAACTGAGGTGTGGACTATTCGATAAATAGTCTACGATAAATCTCCTCAGGGGTTTCTACACCCCAAATCCAACAAACAGTATGTACGACCCATGGACCGATTCTCAACTCTTTCGCAGATCTTCAGTTTTATTAAAGGTTTTCGTCATATGTCTATTACAACTCTTGAACTATTCATTTTAGGGAGAAGATAATAAAAAAAAATCAAAAATTGAGGCAAAACACATAAGAGACAATAAGCATAGCGAACAACCAAAACCGAAAATTGGTCAAATATCAACCCTAAACAGAGACAAAACTCAACTTAATTTTCTGCTTTGGTTATTCGATATGCTTGTAGTCTGTTTCTTATGTGTTTTGCTTAATTTTCCATTCTTTTTGTTTTTAAGTTAAAGTAGGGAAATAAATTTTGCCCAAGGCAAAAAGTTACTAGTTTTTCCCATTTAGTATAAACTTTCTGCATTTCGGTTCGATATAATTAAAGAAAAGGATGTATCTATAGGTTTATTAAAAGAAAAAGTTATGAACTGTGCCAACCCCTATCGCGAATGTTTCCAACAAAATTTAAATTGGGCAAGTTTTGAATGATTTAGTGTTTGTTTTTAACTGAAAATTAAATTGAAGGTTCTAGAATGGCGGAAAAGCGTTTTCCTGACCCACCTGAGGGTAGGCCACACACGTGCGTCTCATGGGTACCTGTTGGTTGGCGCGAGTCGACCTAGGTGCCCTGCATGCCAACTTGACAGACAGACTCACGGTGTCGCAGCTTGGCCCCGAAATGGAATTATAGGATTATAGGAGAATGCTCTAGCATGGCAGCGAATTTAAGGAAAAACTTTTTAGGTTTCTAGGAGATATTGGGATTATGGGGTTTATATAGTCGGTATTTATTTCGTAGGTTAATATTTAGATTTAGTTTATGTTAGAATAAGAGTATGTTGGACGGCGGTGGAGCATATAGTAATCAAGGCTCCACCGCTGCTAAGCCGGGTCGGGGCGGAATATCGAGTACCCTCGGATCCGGATTCTAGACAGAGAATATGCATGTGTGATGGGGTTTGTATATAGTAGTATGTATGTATTTATTGTATGAGTGAGTGTGAGAATGACTGTGAAACGACCAAAGAAGTCGATGACGCCCGACTTGAGCCCAACCTCGAAGTAGCTCACGCACCAAGATGGGTGACTCCCCCGATCTACCAGGGAGAGGCCTGAGGCCTCCTAGGAGGTCTCGCAATTCTAATTTTCCAATTTCTAGAAGGGTGCCTTCGTAAACTAAATTTAACCCTCTTTTCAATGCTTCTGTTGGACCTCCTCAAAAATGAACAGTTAAAGAGCTAGGAATAGATTTTTGTCGAAAACCATAGATAGTTGAAAAAAAGCATAAATTGTTGAATATCTACCGATGGGATTAGAATCAAACTGTGGTCCATACGAATGTTTTATTGTAATTGATGTGTAGAAACACCCGAATAACTTTGTCTTGTCCGTAGTGAATCACCCCCGTAAGTTGTTCGATAATATGTAATATATCCTGTCTAAAACACGATAAAGCTTTGTTTATTTTAAAGGTTTATGGCGTTCAGAAAGATTTTATTTAAAAAGTTTAATACTCAATTAAAGATTGGGAAGAATATTGGTTATGATTCCAGACTTCCTTTGTGACGATAATCTACCATTTTCGAGGGAGGCCAGCCGGTTTAATGAATTTTCGATTAATCCCACATCCCCGGCCGTGCCGTCCTTTAGTTTGGAAACGTAATTTATCAAAAAGACGCGGAAAGGATTAACACAGAGAGGACTAAATCACTTCTGGTTGTTTATGGCTTAACTCGTGACAGAGTGGTCGAACCGAGTGAAGGGAACCTCTATGAATCTGTTTTTTAAACTGTAATTGCAAACAAAAATACCGATATCGCTTTTATTAACAATGGGAATCTGACGTTCAATCACTTTTCCGTTGTAAAGGAGAAAATAAATAACCGCTGTTAAATATCCGAGCCTTTGGCCCGGCACTCGGAATCCCACGGCGTTTTAAAGTTTTACAAAAGCTCATTCTTGTGGCGTGGGGCTAACTGTAGACAACAAAAGGTATGAATAATTTTACAAAATTTATTGCCACCGTGTACAATGTGGCGAAACACCGTGTAAAGGACGTAGTTGAAATATAACATAAATTGTCGGTGGACTTGGTCAAGTCCGTCGAATGTCCCAAAATTTCGATGGACGAGAAGTTGAATTGATAATTGTGAAAAAAGACCTTTCACTCCAACAGTAAATTACGATTAAGAAATGAATAAACTTATCTGCGATAATTCTAAGATGAAATGTAAGTATTTTTTCAAACATCGGTCTGGTGTGATGTAGGTTTCAGAAAAACATTTTCTTTATCGTGTCAACGTTTCGATCTTTATTGAGATTCACTCTTCAATAGTCCTTGGCAATGTTGGGATTGAGTTGATCTTCAAAGCAATTTGAACCATCTAATAAAAATTGATGTTAATTTGTAGACAGTTTTAAGCTTTGCTCTGAGAGTGACTGAAAGTGAAGAACTCTTATGATGATGGGTAGGAAATGAATCGTCTTTACCTTCACACCATCTTTTTATGAAGGCCTAGAAAATCAGGATGAACGCCATCAAAAAATTTGAAGAATTGTTGTCATGAACGGGTTTTAGAAGACGTGTTCGCCCTTAATTTGTCAATATTATTAAATGTGATGGTCGGGGGCTATTTAGATTAAAACATTTCAAATCACAACACCAAATAGAGCACACTAGGGAAAAGGTATCTTAGTTAATGTCAACTATATCTGATATAAAATTACCTCGAAGACCGAATATGGTTCAGGACATGGTATCAAGTGAGTAAACTACAAACTAAGTTTTGGGATGTAATGCATATAATGTAATGGTATACCAAATTAGGTAGACCCAATGAGACTGAATCCCAGGACAGAGTCATGCGGAAAAAACGGCAGAACTATTAATTATAGGACGTGTTATAAATAAAATAGGACTGCAGACTCCGGAGCGCAAGAAACAAGCATATGAAGATATTAGAAGAAGCACCAGAGTCCTCCGTTGGTGAAGTCCTAGGCAGACATGGTTTCCTACTCCTGGAAGAGGAAAATCCAGGACCTGATACTTACGGGGGGATTAAAATCTTTTGGGATAATAAGTCTTAAGCCTAACGAAAAGCTTTGCACAACGATTAAAGGCAAGGTAGAAATTTACAATTTGAAAAAAAAAGCTCGGACTTTCGAAATTTCCTGTGGAATGCAATCAACATGAGCAAAATAAGAGGAAGCAGTAGGAAATGGATCGTAAGGCCGGGTTGCGCTACGAGTCGATGAAAAATAACCAGGTTTTTCCTTAAAAAGTGATGACCCGTCCCAAAGTTCACTTCCGTCCCATTTCCCTGCCCGTAGCCAGACAATCGGATGCCCAACGATTTGTCAGCCGAAAGCTTTGCCCTTTGCTGTCTTATTCTGGAATCTGCCAAAGCATTTTTCATTTCTGACCCTGGGATGTCGGTTTCTCGGTTCACTTTTCGCAAAGCCATTCTCCGATTCGCTACACTTTTCCATTATAACAAAGTTTGTTGTAAAGTTAATAATACATTTTTAGTATAAAAGATTTAATTTGGTATACAAACAACTTTGCCTGATTATTATTTAATTTTTATTTTAGTTTTTAAAGTTTGTTTTAAACATACTAATTTCAGGGCCTCTTCAATCATGTATCAAATAACACAAATACATAGAAATACTCAAACAAGATAAAAGTATAATTGACTAATTTGCATTCACTCTACCCTCGAGTACTCCACATTCCTCGGGGCAATTTCGGATATGCCCCTCCAATCACGCTAATAAATTACGTGCCCATACTACAGATTCATTCACATTAGTGCGGAGTTCTTTATAATCCTCGGAGTGATTGGCGATAAGACACTCCATTCACGCTAATAATCACATTTATTCCAATAAATCACACATATTAGATACGTGACGGTACAAAGATCTATAATTATAGGTGAAGTAAGGTAGGAGAAGACTTTTGACGCGATTTGAACCAAACGGAGTACGCATATAACTATCAAAGTGTCTTATGGAAAGTAGATAATCATCTGCTTATGCCATTGATACTTCCATGAGAGGATTTCTCACAAAATTGTGAAAAAGGACGACGGGTATAAGGATATTATAAAGATCCAAATATTTGTCTTTGTTCCTTAACTCAATTAAGGTCTGACATTTATGAGGATTTATTTTATGTTGGTTAGGTAGAATGTTGACAATTTCTCCAATAATTATAACAATATAAACCGGCAACGAATCTGGTTTATACTGCAGGTAAAATTGAAAACCATAACCAGAAGATAAAGGAGAGAAAAGATAATATATCGTTCATATAAAGGGAAAATAATAAAGGCCCAAAATCTCTGAAGAACACTACTGCGCAAAGGTCTAGAGGAAGAATTACCAGCATCGTACATAATGGATTGCAGAAGAACTCAACTTAAGAGTAGTGGATAATTTTTTAAAATGAAAATCTAAGGCTGGGCGCACACTAGGTCGGTGGCGCGGTGCACTAGACTTCTTGCACCAGTCTCTGCGCCGCCCTGTAGGTCTAGGGTGCGCCGGGGCTGTTGGAAATGGAACAATTCGGGTATATTCGGCTGTCCTCGGACTCCACAGTTGTATAAACGAAGCCAACGAATGTGACTCCAGTAAAATTCGACCATCGCGGCTGAGAGCAGTTCATACATAGCATGCGGACCCTTACAATCCCGCGCCGCGCCGCCTCTCCTACCTAGTGTGCGCCCAGCTTTTATGAAGCATTTGATAACTCAAGAAGTTAGTTCTAGTTCCGTTACGACTCGATAAAAATCGATGAAGTATTAACGATGTTGGTAAGAGGCCGAAGGGGTTTCTTCTCGAGACGGTAGCCTCAGTCCGATTTTCACCGGGTTGGAAATCCCATTTTCTATATCAGGACAGCATTACATTTTCCCACTGAGAGGTGGAACGGTGGACAAAGCTAAAGTTGATTTGGACGTTACGTGACAAGACCGTCTCTTTTCGAACACGGAGGGAAATAATAAACGTCCAGCTCGATTTTACCGCTCACAACGCAACTCGTTCGGGTAACCCGACTATAATACGCTAAAAAACGTGATGCGACCATAGATTTTTAAAGAGCTACGTGAAATTTTATTGTAGTTTGGTTTTGGAAAAAAATACAATTTGTCGTCATGTTTAACTAAATTGAGTAATTTGGTTAGGTCCACAATTCAATTAAGACAAATTGAAGTATGGTAATTAGCAATTGTTCTGAGCGAATCAATCGTAACAACAATCCACTTTCACAGTATAAACATGGGCCAGTCGTAATTAGTTAAATTGGACTAAAACAACAACGTTTGGGTTATTAAAGTGAAGTTTCACGTGACAAAAGTGGAATGCCAAGTTGATCAGAGAATAATCTCGAATATTTGGGACCAATTAAACCCTGTTTCACAATTTATCACAAATTATTACCCATTGATTTCGTATATCCGAAAAACTTTTTGAACCGATGTTAGTGCCTAAATGTTACAGTCGTGTTAGAAGTTGTGTCACAGGTGGTTGGCAAGTTTAGAGAAAGAGGCTTTTTTCAGGAGACAAAAACCCTCAGAAACGAACTTAAAAGCTCTAATCGAAAATAAACACAGGTGAGGGATATTATACACGCTACGTTACGATCGAAGAGATGCCGAATTGGTATCATTACCATTAATAGCTTATATAGTCTCTTTAAAATTCTGGTTGGGGTGAATATTGATATTGAGAGGCAAATAATCCACCACTGATAATTTCTAACGCAAAGGCGTTCATGGAAGATTTAGAGGAATTCGGCGGAAAAGCTCTAGCGTATCAAAAAGTAGTAGATGGTCCTCGGTGCTGTCGCACGATCTGCCCCACCTAATTGAAGGGTGACGATTCTTCGGCCACTTATAGAGAGCGTGTAGGAATGCCATTAGATATGAGGATTGTGGGCGAGCGAGTATCAGGATCTCCTTTTACAATTATGGCTGAAAATAGGGCTATTTTATAAACTTTATTTTGTAGGGTTAGTTTTCTAAATAAGCACGTAGTTGTTTCATTTTAAACTTTATTTTCCTTTTTCTGGTTGACGCTTCAGTTTGCTCATCCTCTGGTATCATTTACCGCGTGGATTTTTTGATGTCCAAACCGGTCCTCGGATATGAAAAATAAAGTAAATAAAAGGAAAAGTGTTCATTTAGAAAAAAAAAAAAAAACTCTATGAACATGATTATTTTATTTTTTCAATTTTTTTACGAGGGTTCGCAACAGCAGAGGTCATAGAAACCCTCAGAGTGCTGGTGTTTGTGAATGCAATACTCGAAGGCAGAATGATTAGAACCCGCGACTTTTACTTTACAGTGAGGAGCGCCGTGTCAACGCTAAACCGTTGCGGCCAGCGACGCCCCTAAAGTTATTTTACTCCGTAGCGTGTGTTGAGAGTGATTGTAGTTATAAGCGTGAATATGTAGTGTGAGAGGGCCGTTGGCGATATATTGATTTACAGTTGATTAATAGGTGTAAAGGGGGATGGAGGAATGTCAAGTACTCCACCATTTTGATCGACTGAATAGTAGTACAGTAATAATGTATTTAACTTAATGATATCACTGAAAGGAAAAGGACCGGAGTTCGAATCCAGCCACCCTGCAAACGAACCCGACTATCAAATCAGCTTTTTCTCAACAACACCGATAATATGAACTCGATGTTGCGAATCCCAGTAAAAAAACCCATTCTTTGAAGCTAGACAGTCCCAACATTGATACTGAGTGTAACACTACTGCGACGAACTATTACAGACCTTGGCAATGCTGGGACTAAGTCTTCGAAGTAATTTGAATTCATTTATTAAAAATTGAATTATGTACATTATAGATATCAGCATGGCATATAATGACGTAACTTGTTTTTTCATCAACTTTTTATGAACTATTATAGTCATTACTAGATACAATGATAGTTGTCTGTATCTAATGTGTGTTGAGAGTGAGTGTATTTATTGGCGTGAATGTGTAGTGTGAGAGGGCCGATGGTGGAATAATAAGTATCCCGTTGACCTCCAGTTAGGTTTGCATTATAATAAGTGTAAAAGTTGAAGTAGTAATATCGAATTGTAATAAAGGAATGTAAATAGGAAATAATGTGTTTAAATGCGTGTGAGAGAGTGAAGGGTTTGGGTGTAGGAACTGCGTTAGTTGTTGACATTGACCAAGTTACGGTTAGCTTCTGTAGCTCAACCTCTTTTACTGCATGGATAAGACCGAGGTCTGACCCCCTTACTACCAACAGCCGTGGCGGGCGATTCTCCAGGCCTACCTATTACCATTATTGTAAATGACAAAAGCTGGAATTGCCGGTGGACTGCGAGAAGTGCGAGGCTCAACTCTGAACACGTGCGTGGATGTGAACTCATGGCAGAGTCGACCAAAATATGTTTTACTGTCAAAATTATGCGTTCTCCACTTCGCGTACATCGAGGACAAATTGGAAGGTTGTTGCCTATTAAAAGTCTATTATGGATTAACCTGATATGACCTATTCGCAATCTAGAGAGAATTGCAAGTTCTTTTCTCTCAAGTTCTTCAGTTGGCCATTTATGTACAGCTGGCTTAATTTCTTTCATACTATCTCTACAGGCATTCCATCTTGCCGCCCACTTTCGTTTGATAATGTTTTTAACATAAGCGACTATATCATCTGGACGGAGAAGAAATTGATCTGTTCTTTGTGGATGGTTTGCAGCGTTTCTTGCCTATTGGTCAGTTTTTTCATTTCCAGAAATGCCGACATGACTAGGAACCCCAACAAATACCACATGCTTGTTGAGTGTTCTGAATTCATAGCGATATTTGTGAATTTCTAAGATGTAAGGGTCAAACGAGAAATTATTTTTGTTTGCTTCTAGACCACTTTTCGAATCAGAGCAAATAATGGCCTTTACTCATGATGAAAAAACAAATTTAATTGTAACTGCTAAGCTTTCGACGTATTTAAGGTCATTGTCAGAGTACAACAATTTCATAGATGTCTACAATCTCCCAGTCCACCGGCAGTTCCAGCTGTTATAATTTTCAATAATAATGGCTGGATGCCATCGAGAATCACCCTCCCATGGTAGTACGACTCTAGTACTGGTAGTCAGACCTCTCACCCCCAGAGTTGAGCTACAGAAGGTCACTAGGCCATTTCAACATCCAACGTATTCAATTTTAAATCCTAACCCTTCATTCTTTCACACTGTTAAATATATTCTTTCCTGTTTCCTTCTTTCCTACTTACATGCCATTACTAGTATTTAATATTCCTCCATCATCTTTTACATGGTTTCCTTTTAGTCTCTCTTTTGGTTAT
Source organism: Cimex hemipterus (assembly GCA_039619505.1). NCBI lineage: Eukaryota > Metazoa > Arthropoda > Insecta > Hemiptera > Cimicidae > Cimex > Cimex hemipterus. The sequence continues at coordinate 20,900,771 of CM077111.1, read as the reverse complement.
CATCTTTTACACTTATTAAAAATATAACTAACTTAATCAATGCGTCAATGGAGTACTCATTATTCGACTAGACCTTTACCTATCACATTACATATTCTCGCCAATAAATACATTCACTCTCAACACACGTTACAGAAACTCAAACTATCATTGATGATAATGATCGTAACAGTTCGAATCTGGTTCGTTGATGAAAAAACTCGTTACATTTCAAGCTTTCGAACTATTTTAAGGCCGTCAACACGACAAAAAATCTAAAAGTATATACAAATTGTCGGAATTAAGTTTTTTTTAAATGGATCCGAATTTCTTTGAACACAGACTTGGTCCCAGCATTGTCAAGGACTATAATAATTCGTTGCAACAGGGTCACAGTTCTTATCAACGTTGGCACTGACTAGCTTCAAATAATGAAACCATATATTTTTACGGTGGTTTGCAACATCAGAGGTTGTATTATCCGCTTTTTTGAGAAAATAAGTCATTTGCTAGAGTTGCGTCCACATCATTAATACCATACCGTTGATTATTCGTTACTTTGTCTTTACTAAAACAAAGGAGAATGTACGATCAGTTAATTACATACTTACAACAGAGTAGTAATAAAATTGAACGACTATAATTTAGGAAAAAGTATTAGAACGAACTGATCATGCACATAGATCTCCTGGTAATGTTAATAAATAGACCTGATTAGTAAAATTAAACGAACCTGTTGCCGATGGAAATAATTCCAATATTTGGCCAAACGACTAAATTCAAAACTAATGAGCCTTTTGAAATTCAACTAATCAGACTAAACAAACTTGGGAATTGGAGTTAAGTCGGACGGCTGTGTTAAATTAAATATTCTCTTGTGAATATTCCCTTCGGGGAGGAATTCAGATGAAGTTCCATTTTAGTATAAATCAGGGTCGTTGAAATCTGAATTATTTCCAGTGAAGATTTTAAAACGTCAATTCATTAAATCATGTATTCATCATACATTATGTTACTATTATACTTACTGGAGGGTTCGGTCTTGTAGCCAAATACTCATGGGAAATCACAACATCTTCCAGGCTTAAGTCCATGCAATTGAAAGATGTGCCAAGTTCAATTTGAACAAAAAGCACGAAGATCAAGAATATAGCTATCTTGCCATATAACCAAGGAAAGGAACCAAAAAACACTAAGTTCAAACATTATTAACTGAACGATGTAAAACTAAACACAAAAAAGTCATCTCGACCCTCGGAACACGATCATAGCAGGAAAGGGGGCTACCATACCCCTAATAGATAAACACAGGTCCTTGGCATATGGATCCACACTATCAATCAGTGTCTTAAATAAAAAGGCCAAACGATTCCAAGAACATTCTAACATACTTTAGAAGGGGAAAAACGGAATGCATAAAATGCATGGATTCTTGACAGGAAACTGCATATTGAACGGGCATCTGATGAAGATTGGTATACCACAAGCACGGAATGTGCAGATTCTGCAAAGAATCAGAAGCGATACTTACACACTTACTAACAAAGGGAGAGAGAGAGAGAGAGAGAGAGAGAGAGAGAGAGAGAGAGAGAGAGAGAGCATTGTGCAAGTTTAACTGAGTCCATTTATTCCATCACAAATCATCTTCTTTGCAGGATTTAAGATATTATGGATGATGTTTTTCTTGAAGGGCAACCGGCCTTGGAAACTTTGGGTCATTTATCTTTACACAGCCATGCCTCGAGCGTCTCATGTTGTCTACGAAAATCCGACTGAAAATTATAAGATTCAGAAAAGAATAATAATAATAAGTACCATAAGATAAAGAAACGGGTGGAGTGTTTTTCTACAAAATATATTTTCCCGGGCCCTTCAATGTATTTAAATTGACAAATAAACTTTATACGTATAAAAACAAATAATTTGGCAGTCATGGAAGAAACCATAAATCGACCAAACAATTTACAGCAAATGCCATATTTTGATACCATATTTCTAAATAAAATATAAATATAAATATCATATTTGTTGAAATATTAATGGCTGTAGGTTAGTTCTAGTGGTGTCATCTAGTTATCTTTGCACGACGTATAGTATTCAGGATTAGGTGTTTTCAATGAATATGATCGTGTCGGACTTTCTTTTCTTCTTTCTTATAAATGTTTTGTGCTATTTGGAGTGTCTATTTTATTCGGGCGTTAACAAAAATTAGTTGATTTAAAAGACACAAACCCGATTAAGAACAGGCCATGCGAGGTTGACGCACGCCAAAGAACGCTTATGTGTCCAGCACGTTGTTAATTGGTCCTACATAATTGAATGGTGCAACCTCTTGGCTCTATATACATCTGGACCTCGTTCTGATCTTTAGAGAAAAACAGGGTTGATATTGTGTCTCAAGATTGAATGCACGTACTGGCGTGAGTGTAAAACGGATGAGTACCACGTGGACCGTTACATATGGTTAGTTACGTAGAAGGGGGAATACTCCACCATCCCGACTGAGTGAATGGTACGTCTAATTTAAGAAGTGATTGCGTTTGACGCTGAAATGACCTAGCTGACAACACCGGAGACCTATGTCCGTCCTGATTGTAAATCATAAAACCTGCAACTGCCGGTGGACTTGGACGGTCAGAAGAGATTAATGACACTAACTCAATAATAGCTGTCATTAAAAAAATGATGATGGGGAATCATCAGTTTATTTCAAAAGTCGATACTTTGTCTATTAAGATTTTTATTTGAGTATAGCTATGAATGTTCACAAACTGAATCAAGATGTAATCTATGAATGGATCTCCGGAAATCCCGTTGGTATAGAGCATGGTATTTGAATTAGTATTTTTTAAATTTATGTTTTAATTAATGTAAGATGTGGGTTGATCGTGTTGGTGGGTCGAAGCCATGGTGTTTAGGCATGTCGTGCCTCTCATAAATCATAACAGGTCCACTCCATGGTAATTTTGAGAGTTCGAAAAATATTTAACATTCGAGGCCTACCGGTATTGACAAGAAACGATAAAAACGAATAACCAAACTAATTTTTCTTTAAAAGCTTTTAAGTTGTAATAAATTCTAGTTGGAAAGTGACAAGTAACGAACGGGTTGGTGGAAATTGGGTTTGCGTTTCTTCCTCCCCACGAGCCGTCACCGCCCGGGGGAAATCAAACTTCCTTTGTCTATCCGGTTTGAGAAGTCAATCCGGAACAGTTCGTAACCCGACGATTCTCATCTATCTCCTATGCCGCCAGGGAAAATCATGAAATTGTTTAAAAATAAAATAACAAGGGTAAAAAGGGTTTAATGACAGAGGTGAAGTAATTAAAAGTGGGGAGAAAAAACAGCAAGTTGAGCAGAGGTGTAATGCACCGCTGAGATCGCATTATCTTCCCCAAAGTCCTCTTTCCCAAATTACCTAATTTACATTAATGAGTTTATCTATGGTCACATGTCCCATGAATGTTTTATAATGCGTAACGTTGCTAAAACGGAAAAAATTCTCTATTCCAGGTAACACTTCTTTTTTAATCTAAAAGTTATGAAATAATTCTGCTATATCATGTTTTCATCATTATTAGTATAAATCATCAGATCATCATTGGTTGTACATATAATATGCGTTTTTCCTTTTTTTCTGATCTTTCACTCGTATTTTTCTCTGCAGCCATCTGAGCCAACTGACTGGCTGCTTTTATATGTGTATTTATTCGATATCCCAAAATGCTGGCCTCTCGATTGTATTTCAGGTGAGGTTGACAAGTCGAGGAAGACTTAAACAACCTTTTCGTTTCACGCTAATAAATTAAATTCATTCCAGTAAACACAGCATCTAATTCAAACCTACAAGTCACGTCAAATTCACTTCTCCAGAGTACTCGATATTCCTCGAGGTGCGTTGAACTCACTGCATTCTCGCTAATAAATTACTTTTACTCCAGACATCACAGACTGCTCGATATTATTCATTGCGGGGTTGAGCCTTCTCGACTCGTTACTAACTTACTTTTACACTCCAGACATCACACACTCACTGTGAAATTACATCCGTTCCAATAACTAACATAAACACAGCACAGTCGAACCCACCTCATTCTCGCTAATAAATTACTTTTACTCTGTAGGCGTCACACACTCACCCTACAGTACTCGACAGTTCTCTAAAATAACGTTTTCCTTTCACGCTAATAAATTACAATTATTTCCATGAATTAACGTAACACAACACCCGATAAAATGCATAGAAATCTGGTCACACTCACTTCCTTAGAGTACTCGATATCCGATTAGACAAACCTTTCCTATCACGCTAATAAATTGCTTCTTTCCAATAAACGAACATAAGCATAACACCGGATATTATGAAATATATACAATGAAAATATCATACAACACTTGGGATCATGGCATTATCACTTCCACTACACAGTAAATATTTATTTTTTTATGTAATTGGATGGAAATATATAATTGGAAAATAAAATATTCAAGATAAATCCTATTTTTAAATATAAAATTTCGTTTTGTCAGAAATGATAGTGTTAATCTCTTCCTACACGAGGAGTGACTTTCCAGCTTTCTAAGCCACTTTTAATACAAAAAGGGAGAACAAAGAACGCGCGTAATAAAAGCCGTCGTAAAAGATGTTTCCCCAAGTCTGCGTACGCCAAAAGAGAAAACGGAGTAAAAGGAAAGAAAGCCATTGAAACGGAATTTCATTATTCTCCTGCAATTTTCATTCTGATATCTTCACAATGTCTCCTTTTTACTGTTTCAAGTCTGTACGCCTGTGAAGCCGAAAGCTTTCCAGTTTCCAGATTTTCTTGGAATTAAATCTTAAAAAGGACGAGAAAGCATTGTTCTATTTTCCCTTTCGACTTCCTTGTGTGAACAAAAAAACATCAAAAATCTAATCATACAGGGAGACTGGAAAATCTGAAAAGTAAATCTTTCTTCGGACGGCAGGTAAATTTTGTTTTGTATTTGCGCAGGTAAAAATGTTTTCGAGTGGCACTAAGTGGGTTGCACCAAATCGGTCTGAGGTGTTTCTCTGACTGTTACGGAAGGCTTCTTTCCAGTACGGGTCATTAACGTTATGCTGCTTCCCAACCGGCCAACCGCACCAGATGCACTTAGAAACATTACCAAAACTTGGAAATGGAAAATTTAGCAAAGAAAAATAATTTCCATTAAGAAAACTTTTAATGTTTCATTCCCTGTCTAAGAAAAGCAATATCAAAGAACGGTACTACGAACTTGCACAGCGTTCTTTTACTTTACTTTCCTTGTTCATAAGTTCTGATGTAATTTTTTTTAAATTGTAAACCCTAAGATTTCTTCCTGAAGTCAGCAGAGTCGAATGGTTTTGCTGTCACAAGTAAAGAGGTTTGTCTGTTTAGTGTTCTATTTGCGTTCCCATTTTACAATTCCCCTTCTGATCTATACTTGGTCCAAGTTAAATTGGAGTGGATCTAAGTCCCGATAGCTCAAGTGGCAGAGCGCGGCGTATCTAGCCCGAAGGGTATGGGTTCAAACCTGCATGGCAGTAACTTTTTCATTTCAACGAAAACCTTACATAAAAAGATTAATTAATTGAAAGAAATAATTTGGTCAATAGACCACTAAATATAATGGATTTAATCAATACTGAGTATTTCCTCATTTTGTGTTGATCACTGCTTACATTCGACGAAACATCGATTTTATGAGGTTTTGAATGTAGTGTGGAATATTTTCATGCTCCAACAGCTCCATTCTTAATTACTGTAAATTCCCTGGCATCACTGGATGGCATTTCACTCTCTTTGACCACTCGTGGCACTCGTACTAAAGGACAACTAAGTGCCTGGCTATGGTGGGGGGGGGTTGTATTGTCTTGCATAAAAATAAAACTGTCATCAATTAGAAGGAACAACTTATGAAAATATATATTCAATGTACTGTACCGATGAAAATCAAGTTATCTTCCAAAAGATTAACACCACCACCTCCATAGCTCTGGAGTGAAAATGTCGCAGAGTATATCTCTCCTGTTCTCCATATCCTTTCAAACAAAACCTTGGCTCATCCGAAAACGAGATATCAGTACACATTTGCTCAGCCTAATAATTGATCTCATTTCTTTCAAAATTTAACCGTTCTATGCTTCGTCAGAGCTTTAGACCAGTGCTAGGTCCTTCTCCCATGTAATCCAGCTTCTGGAAGTCTTCGCCTTACAGTGCGTAATCTGACATTGACATTTTTCACTTGTTGAAATCGTTGCTTGATCTCAACAATGATAGACTGCCGTTTACGGAGGACATCGGAAACAATAAAACGATCATCTAGCATTTGACATCATTCATGCCTTCTTGAGTAACCTCCAGTTGGGGGGCGTGGTCGAACCCACCGCATTCTTCCTAATAAATTACTTTTGTAGGTGTCACACACTCCCCCTAGAGTAGTCGATATTTTTCAGGGCGGGGTTAAACAACCCATCCCTTTCAAGCTAATAAATTACGTTCATTTTTAATAAATTAACATAAACACAACACAATTAAATATTTCAATTATTCAATTTTTTCTACGTGATGACGATCAAAAGTTTAAATTTATGAAATGTGTATATATAAAAATAAACTTACACAAAGTACTTTTTAAGTGATTTCAGCTTAGGATTAGCATGATTTAAGCATTCTTTCTCGGAAATTGATAATTTATACAACTTGAAAATTGATTTTTAAAAAAATAAAGAATGAGTCATTAAAATAAAAGCTTTCTAAAAGAAACTTTTGCAAAAACAAGCGTCCTTTTTAGGCCATAAGAAGGTATTAACTCAAAATTGAGTTTCTCATATAACACAAATTGAAATTTTGCCCCCTTAATTTAGAGAGAAATTTAAGTTTGACGTTGAATAATATACAAGCCAGCTTTTCAAAAAAGGTATTTGTGATTAACATTGATGTATATATATAAATGGAACTGTATATTCATTGCAAATAAATATGATAAATTAAATTCAATCTATTTGAAGGGATAATTGGTAAGGAAATCAAACTTAAAAATAAGTATCAGAACCCATTTGTTCCTAATAAAGAAATTAATTTTAAAAAGATTTTAATAGAGATGAATACTTGAATGGTCAGAAATCCCAGTCATGTTAAACGATAATAACAACAAAGCTCTATATTTTCTGTTGACAAACTTTTACAAAGTTAGTACGATATCAACCTAGAATGCACTCTGTTATCACTTTCGAACACACAAATGAAACTTAATGCACAAACATAGAAATATATACACACATTCACACTTTCGCACTCGTTCCTTTAAATTAGGAACGGGACCGAACAACCTAGTCTCTTGTCATAGGACTGTCGGATCGGGTGCTAAGACTACGCGCTCCCTGTAAAGGGCCAAGGCGTGGCACTCCTCGACCAACAGTGAGCAACTCTTTGTCGTGTTTGACCCCGAAAGAAGGATCCGTGTGTCAATCGGATATGGCCTATACTTAAACGAGTTTTATCCCTTTGTTGGGTTTCAGACCTCGATAAGCTTCCAAGCAGATTCTCGGATTTACGCTGCCAAATTTTACTGCTTGAACAACGTCTCTCGATCAGATCGCGGTGGTTCTGCCGAAGTGCAAACGTCTCAGCTTTTCAAGCGTCTCTTGGTACCCCGACGAATGCCACTATTTGTCCGATTTGTTCGAACTTAGCATATCTCTCCAATAAAGAAGACGCCTTTTGTTCCCATTTCTTAGAGTGCGAGTGAAAATATATCAGTGTCACATAAAATTGCATGTTTCTTTAATCGAAAAGAATACTATTAAAATATTTAACACAGAAGAAACGTTATAAATTAATCTCCATATTCGACAATGAATAATCAGGTTATACAAAAGTAATTATTATTCAAAGCATTTTTGTAAGCCTGCTACTAAGTTCCTTACAGCACTGTTCTTCCTCTTTTTCGTAAAAATATATAAAATAATAAAAATGTGTTGTTATTGTTAAATTTTACGGCACTCCTTAAATGAGTCTGACCGAGGCAGTTCAGCATCAAAACGAATACTCATTTAACCGAGTCCAACCAGATTAAATTTATACATAAATGTATTAGCATGAAAGTGAAGGGATTGCTTAAACCCCGGCGAATCAACGGTGCACGTTTCTATGTTTGTGTATTGTGTTTTGTGTCTATCCTGTAGTTGTCAACCTAAGCTATAAACGAAAGACAAGAGCATTTCAGACTGTTGCTGCTGCAATTTGATTCCCAAAGTTTTTTCCTATATGTTAGGTTAAATCTCAATTGAGTTGTAGCTTCGCATTCGAAAATGATATGCAGATGGGACCATCGTTGTATGTACTCATTGAATCGGCTGCTCCTATTCGACTATACTTGGCACGTAGGTATAGGCTGAGCACGATTGGTGGCTTTTGCCGTCTCTTCTAGGAGGAGGTAAGCAATTCCACTTTAAACAAAACCGCGGCCGGAGCGGATCCGTTAATTTTTTCGCTGTGGAAGCCCCAGTATTCTGGGAGATAGAGTAGCCTTACTAGGAAGTGCGCTGGAGACGAGTCATATATCGGCTTAAGTAGCCCTTTGCGTGCGATATATGGTTCGATGTTTAATATAGGCCCGACCACTCGGAATTAGCAAGCGGGGAGCGAAGTTGTCTTGGCCCCTCGGGGCTGAGCTGCCTCTACATCAATGGTGCGGCAGTAACTCACTTCTGTCGTATGCAGAGGTGCGCCAGTTCTCATCTTAAGAATTAAAACGTCCGATAAGGCCGAAAGGCTAGGTGGGACATTAAAGATCCTCATTGTCCTTGGTAGGACGACCGAGTATACAGGAATTTTAGCAGAGTTAGTAGCCCTGTCACTCCTCTGAGTGGTCCTCTCCAATATCAGCAGTGGAGCAATGCCCTCATTTGCCAGTCTTTGATGAGGGTTGTTTCATCATAAGTTTACTATGTCTAGCGCCTCTAAAGTTTATCCACTTCCCATTTCGTTTTGTTTGGATCCATTCTGCGATGGAGGATTCTATATTTGTTTTTGTGACCTATGTGTGGTCTTGCAGATCCTCATGTGCACTCCCCTAATAAGTTTGATTGCTCATGGTTTGCGCTTGTACAGAAAACGCGCGATCCGGTTCCTTCGTCTGTTTCGGAGCCATCTGTATACGTATCATTGTATTTAATGGTCTCCTATGTTCTCCTCTCCTTTGTAGTCCTGTAGGAAGTTCTAAAGAATGTTTTCGAGATCATATAGTCAGTAGCCATTTCTAATAATTATAACGATCAGTTGTTGTTGAATTATTATAATTTTTTAATTTAATTATTATAAATTGTTTAATGAAAGAAAATCAAAGGAAAAAATATCCCTGATTTATTTTGTTTATTGTTAATTTCAAGCTGTGGCGAATCGGTAAAGAGGATCTGGACGGGAAATATTTCCACCGAGCCGTTTCATTTCGCAAAATTCACGAAACAGTCCCCCGGCCCCACAATCATTTATGAGCCGGACACTGATAAAAGGACGGTTTTATATGAAACACAAATATAACAAATAATGTGCGCCCGGGTGCGAGGGATTGTCGAGCAAACAGTTCAGGGATGGGCCGGCTATCAATCTCTCTCTCGCTCTTACTCTCGTTCCCCAGCGATGTTACCCGTTATGATGTTATGTCAGTAATCCCCAAATTGAGATATATTATCTCGGCCCCCACCAGTTATCAAGGGGAATGTCAACCCTTCATGACACGTTCATTAAACGTTAACATTAAGTTTTAACACCTACTCCTAACACCTTTGTGCAAAATGCACATTTTACGACGTGATGTCATTTACACGACAGTTGAGGTTATTTCCACAGGGATCTCGCAGTTCATTCCAGGGAGGATTTTTTTTCTTTTTTTGAATAATTAACAGATGCCAAAGCTCTTTTTTCTGGATTGTAAACCGGCCTCTTCCGAGTTTGGAACCAGTCAACGATTACACCAAGGAACCGGTTTGACCTGCTATCGCCCTGCGATCGGATAGAATAAAACAATGTGCACCTTGGTAAAAATAAATGGGAATATAACATAGAATATGCCAGCAAAAGTAGCCTTGTTTAGGTTGTTTTACCCGCACTGCCGTTGTTGTTTCAGATCATAAAGGCATATCACCGATCCTTTTACCAAATTGAAATCATATACACCGACAGGCAAAAAATTCTACCCACCTGTATAATAACTTGATATTTATATATATTGATATTGTATTGATCAAAGTTTCACGTTTTTTAACATTTAATAATTGAGTCTTTGTCTAAAAAAGTAAAAAAATAGGCAGATTGCTAAGGAAAATGTAAAATAAAAAAGACGGAGAGATAAAGATTGTTTTAGATTTTTAATGTTTGTATTCAATCACGAATTTCCTCCTTTTGCCTTAATTACATTTCAAAGACGCCTCGACATACTCTCGACCAGCCTGGAAATGTCTCTTTGCTGGAGGTTAGCCCATTCTTCACGAAGAGTCCTTTCAAGATCGTATCAGGGAGTGATACGTGCCCTTATTGGGCTTTTGAGGCTATCCCATAATGTTCGATGGGTTCAAGTCTGGAGAACGAGCTGCCTATGCTAAGACCCTGATAAAGTTGAAGGTATGCGAGCCACATGCAGAAGGACATTGTCGTGCATATGATTGTCGCTGATTTCATCGAGGATAGGCAGCGCGTCATGTTCCAAAATTTCATCCACGTATCGAGGGGTCGTCAAACGCTCCCCACGAACAACTACCAACTCTGTACGACTTTACATTGAAATTCTCGTCCGTACAGTCACAGAGCTACATTGAATAGTTTAGCTCTGGGAAAAGCAAAAAGTACAGCAGACCAATCGTCGCAAGTCCAATGGCTGTATCTCGAGCAAATGCGAGCCGTGCAATTCTGTCGGCTGCGGTTAATTTTGGTCCTCATACGGGTGAAAAGCCATCAATACATACTGATTTAGTCTTCTTCCAGCAGTGCGTTCTGAAATTTGAACACCTCGAACTTCCTGAAGTTGATGTATCGAATGAACAGCAGTTTCTGAAAATTCTCAAAATCAAAAACGGTCATCCCGTGCTTCTGTTACTCTACGGCGTCCAGAACCGGCCTTCGATGGTAGGACCCCAAGTTCTTGAAAACGTCTCGCAGTGTTTCATAGAAAACTCCGATGGCAACAGCCGCATACCTGATGGAACGTCCATCATCAATAAGTGCTACACTAGCGCAACAGTCTCAGCGCTAAGTGACCTTTTAAGTTTACCAATTGAAACAAAGACGAAAACTAAACAGTTACTTGCTTCAGTATTCAAATGAGTCTGAATAAACATTGTTGAATTCGTAAAAAGTAAACATTGAAAATCACTTTATCCTTGCTTTGGATTAAGGATTAAATGTGTTTACCTCTAATTCTCGATTTAAAACATAGTTTAAACAAATGTTTATACGTAAAAACAATAAGCCAAATTAAGGGCAGAATTTTCTTTAATCGAAAAATCACTTGGGTGGAATATTTTTGTCTGACAGTGTATTTATACGTTTGTAATAGGTTTTAACCGATAGGAAAACAAGGCGCCCGTACTTCCATACAGATTTGAGGAAGTATATGCAAAGCGATCCGTGCACATACATACGTCACTACTACATCTCTACTGTCCAAAATCTGATTCTTATTAAGGCTGTTAAATGTTACTCAAAGGCAAGCTTGCCTCAGTGTCACAGGCGGCCATCTGCGGCATCGTAAGTGTTGTTAAATCTTTCACCACTCCGTATTCTAATCGAAGGATAAGCCACGGCAGCGTCTCACAGTCTAATAAATGGACAACCTGCATAAAGCCATGGCAACGAACAATGGAAATTGAACGGAAAAGCTACATGTAGGCAACTCCAAAATATGACTTCACCAATAAGTAAAGGTACTTATACCAGAAAGGGATGAGTGGACGGAAGGAGCACCTCTGAAAGCCAATTCCTACTGTTATATTGACGGGTCAAAAATGGAAGTTACGGAGCTGAAGTCCTCGGGCAATGAATCCGAAGACAGAACTGGCTTTTAGACTTAGGTAAATACGCTGCAGTTGTCCAGTCTGAACATATAACTCTTGAAAACTTGAGAAATAAAAATGCTAGGGGTACATTCCAGGTAGATAGATACTTTCTCACATGGTCAGGCGGCAGAGGAAAAGTCAAAAATTGTACAGAATACCTGACAGAAGTCAGTGACATCAATAACCTGACCTAGGCTTCCGCAACATAGAGGCAATGAGAAGTGGAACCCTATTGGCCCAGCAACTTGCTACAAAATGTATGCATCCTTAAATGGATCCTTAATGAGTTCAAAACATGAGAACAATACTATAGACAAGAGGCACGAGAGGAGATTCATAGAAGTGCCATCCTCAAGTCTTACAAAGGAATTACTGAAGGGTGCAGCAGCAGAAGAAGGATTCTGAATGGCTTCCTGACAAGGTCTGAAGATATACTGTACAGCTATTGCCAAGAAGAAGAATTTACGTTTTTGTGAGGGTCTGTGTACAGCAAATTCATTTAACTAGGAGAGCGTTATAAAATTAGATGAGCACTTAAATATCTAGGACATCGAGTCGAGGTGCAGATTAGAGTGCGAGCTTTTAAATTTATCTTCCTTCATCTTCTGAAGATATGAGAGATTTTTACAGTTGAAATTTAAAACAATACAATATATTTTTAGTAAACTACGAATCGTCCTTAAACCTTGCACCTTTGTAAACAATCTTCATTAACACTCCAAGGCTTTATTGTCTAAATGAAAATTTAACCGCTCAGTTGAAAACGATCAAAGACGAGGGTCTTACTAGGGAAGACAGGGTCTGTAGTTCATTAACGAGTGGTGGGTTACACGTGTGCATTTCACTACACCATCCTCAGTTTCAAGTAATATTAAATTTCTCAAGACTATAAGATGTTCATAGTTAACGATAAGGAATGGTTATTAATTATTCGTTTGATTGAACAGGTAATAAAGGCAACAATTATTTGGAAAATTCTCTAGGTGGTTTACCTATGTAATTAATAACTTGACCTCTTGTGCAACATGACTATCGTTAGGCCTCAGTTATGAACTTTATGGACAAATGAATAAAAAAAATTTTTTTATATATAATTGGCGACAGTTATGTCCTTAGAGAGATTTTGCATAACATTTCCGTTATTTCATGGTCAACGTTCTATTTAACGTTTTTCAAATAACGTAAACGCTATTTGAAGACGTTTTTGCATAACGGATTATGCGGCTAATATATAACTAGTTTCCTGGGGCGTCTGCAGTAGTTCAAGTTATTGTCGTGTCTTTGAAGCTTTTGAACAAAGATTATTTGCAGATAGTGAGTTGCGGTCTAGTGCGTAGGTTTTAGAAAAACATTTTCTTTATCGTGCTACGTTTCGACCTTTTGTGCGATCATCTTCGGAGCTCAGGGTGTTTGTTTTCCTTGTAGATGAGTCATTCTTGTCTGTCGTGTTGAATGCCAATGAGATCATCTCACTCACTCAACGTCACATGCACTCCCTAAGCCATCGATATTCTTCGAGGTGGAGATAAACAGCCACTTCCTTTGACGCTAATAAATTACATTATTTCACTAAACTAGCAAAAACACAATACCTGATACACGCAAAGCCTAGTCACATTCAATCCACAATGTAGGCTTTATTCTTCGAGGTGGAGTTAAGTAATTCTTTTTTTCACGCTAATAAATTACGTTCATTCTAATAAATTAAAATACTGATACAATCATCCCACTCCATTCTCGCTAATTAATTACTTTTACTTCAGATATCCTGGAGGGAAACAACTCTTTCCTTTCACGCTAATAAATTACATTCTTTTCACTAAATATAATCTACATAATTTTCTACTTGCTATTATTATTTATTGTTAATTTATTCATCCACTATAGCATAAAAATGGTCTTTCGTATAGATTAATTTTTCATTTTTCCCTCCAGAGAAATCTGTTCAACACACACACCCCAGTGTACTCAAAATTTCTCGGGGCGCAACTCTGATAATATATCTTAAAAGTTTTCACAGATTTTTCTTGGAAAGCCTGACGCTTCTTGAATACAAAATTGTTCTATACAAAACTAAGCTAATTGTTAGATTTCGCTCAAGTGGTCGAGAAAATCCTATTTAACCTCCAAGAACTTTCATTAATTAATTCTTGCCCTCTGCCTTTAAGATTGGCGTTTGATTAAAGGGGCTAATTTTTAATAGAAAATTCAAAGGGCATCTTCAGTACAAACTCTTTCTGAATCTTGTTTAATTAAATTTCTACTCTGTATAATGTTCGGCGATCCCCCACTTTTTCTCTTTTCTTATTCTCCCACTATTTTATCTCAATTAATTTCAGCTTAATTCTTTGCGCGTTTTCCAGTCACCAATCGATTTCTGTGAATATGTATAAGGTACAACATCCAGAACCTGCCTAAAGACATTTCCACATTCCACACATGGGTGCAATCGTCAAATTGGTGAAAAATCGACAGGAAACGTTAGAGAAATTCAGAGCACCTCCAGTTTACCACTGAATAAAAGGGTTTAGTTTTGTAAATAAGCACGAAGTAAACAGTGCCGGAGATAACGCCGAACGGCCATCACTTAAAAATCACAAAACGATCTTAACACACGACAGCGGATTAACCCAATCTACCTTTTACCATCAGCCAGCCTTCAAATCAGATAAGTCCCATTTGTCAGATTACTTTTAAACAAAGCGCCCAGTCGGACACTATCATATTAAAGCCCGGAAGTAGGGCTATTGAAAGCTGTCATTCGCGAGGTGATCAATTTAAACAAATCCAAGCAAGCAGACCAAATCCCAAGGAGTAATATTGCTACTTGGAAATGTATCACCTTGATATTCTGATCTGTGGAATGTCAGAAACTCAATTTGCGCATAATATGCTGTAATTGAATCTTCTTGAGGTAATATTCAACGGTATTTATTACATTCAGTCAGGGAACAAGTTTGATTATTACGCAACGGAATTTATTTTTTTATTTCCAAACTGGCCGACATTCAGTGGTTTATAAAATTCTGCCTCTTTCATGAAAATAAGACCAAAAATAGTAGCCTTGTATATTTTTTGAATATCAACTCTTTAAGATTGTTAGGTCCTATTAGGTCAAGATCTTTTCAATCTTTCTACATTGACATCAGAAGATCAAGGAAAAGGCATCGGGTTTGTTTTAATGTGGTTGTTATCCAGTTTTTATTAGCGTTCACCTTAGTATTTTGTAATTTTTGCATCTATGCCTCTCTCTGGTCGATGAATGTTGTAAAAAGATGCTTATTATAGGACGGCAAGCCATAAACATTACTTCGTTATTATTTTTGTGACGGATTCCGAATTTATAAAATATTCGCTACTAAGAATTCCATTAAATTTCCATTGTATTTTAACTTAAAAATTGATTTGACAAAATATAGACTTAATTTGGAGCAAACTTACCCCGATTCGATTGTTCAAAGATATCCTTGTGATTTATTATTATTATACTTCTATTTCCAATTAAATGAAACAATTCTTGAAGGTTTTTCTTATTAATGGACAAAGTTATTAAATAGTCCACTCAAGGAGGAAAGTAGGAATGGCAGGTTAATGCGCTAATAAGAATAGAAGAAAAAGGATTTATTGCAATTATGCATGTGGGCAGGGTCATCCGAGAGGCTCTTTGTGTAAAGATCTCGACCTGTAGTTGGCCCCCCGAGGACCTGAAACGAGCAAACATACCCGATTAAGAATAGGCTATACACGGTTGACGCCCGTACACTGCTCCTGGGCTGAAGCCCGCGCAGATGCCCCTTATGTAGAGAAAAGTTACTCGATATGCCCACATGCCTTAATTTCTGAGTCCCTTGTTTCGCTTTTGGGAGGACGAGAGTTTTTATACAGGTGTGTTCTATGTGTGGTCGTTAAGCGGACTGTATATTAAAGGGGTAAATAAACTCACGATTAAAGAAAGGGGGGAAGAGTGAGATTGGGATGAATTTGAGTTTTCACTTACCTCAACGGGCCACGGTACGAGATCCAGCAGTTCGGCGACAGTTGCCCTCTTCTTTCTTCGACTCGACAGGGCCCCACACTTTCCGGCGGATTCAGACGTTTGGTGCCGAACGCGTAAAGGACCAGGGCAGTTAGAATGCATACAATGGGCACAAAAACGGGTTTAGATGAGCGGGTACAATAACGATGTTTGCGACAGCAAGTCATGGCAACAATTAACTCACCAACCGGCAGGAGACCTCCAGAAGGTTCAAAAGGGCGATCGGCATAAACAATGTGTTTTGTTTGAGTAAGTTAATTTATTAGTATGAGTGATAAGGCGCTGGTCTAAGCGTCACCATCGCTCCTCCAGCCGAGTGTATTTAAGGTCGTTGGACAAATATTTAAAATAGTTCTATCAACGACCATAATTTATATTACCCAGAGGAGTACTCAGAATGAGTGATATGTACATAGTTGTGAATGTATTTATTTGTACGACTGTATTCCGGATGTTAGTTTTAGGCCAGATTATATTTTTATATATATTAGGGGGCTGAAGTGACCTAACTGTCAAAAGCACCCGTTGGTTGGAAGAGAGACCATCTGGACCCAGCCGCATAATGGAGTAGGTAAACTCCCCAGAGTAAGAAATCAAGTAAGCAAGTGATATTAAAAAAATTCCGTCTTCTCTCGCGGATTTGTGGAATTACTAGAATTAATTTTATAGAAAAACGGTTTTCTATAATAATTTGTTGTATATGTAGATGTTATTCGGGGTGTAATATACTGCCTCCTTAAGCACACCGATGAGTCCTATTGAAGGAACTTGATTAGGCCGGTTTCAGTGATTGAATCTTCTATGGTCACATTGTACATCCCAAAACACTTCCTCCTGAGGGCAAGTGTAGCACCACCAGTTGGTGTCATCCCTGCTTCTTTATAGAATCTGAAAGTGCCCGTCTTGGATTACTCCAATCTTCTTTAAGTATACATTTAGCTTGCAGTGTTCTCTTAAGAATCCTGTCAGAATTAACAGTTTATTCCTGCTTCAATTTGGTTACACATTCTGTAACTTATTTCCTTTCGATATTGGTTAGGACATTCTTGTCCGTTCTGTGTCCTATGAGTGAATTCCATTGTTCCTTCATTTTCTTTTTGTCCTTCTGTCTGAGGTACACATTGATAGTGTGCGTTATAATTGGTTATAATGGTTAAACGGTTTCACTCAATTTCACGCCATCCTTTACATCAAGCTGACTGCAATTATTAGCTGTTGATTTGTTACAAAGTTGAATTTTTATGAAATTGCACTCGGTGTTAGTCTTGCTGTTGTAAACCGAGTAGTTACAACTTCGTTAACCATAAATGTCTTACTTCAATTAATCGGCTATTGTAATCCTGAACTACGAGTAGAGCTAATCTCAAATAGACAAACATCCAATTAACTGTATTTAACGGTATTGGGTAGTTCAATGTGTCGGGTCGCGATTAACTCACATCGGTCAGCGGTTTTTAGAACACACACGATCAATCACCCGTTCAAAATTGTCCAAGTCCCCAAATCGTAAAAATGCGCCAAAATAAATAATATGTTTTACATTTTGACAAATTTGACATCAAAAATCAAGTAAATAGTCAAAAAATGAATTTTTCTCGACGAAAGGGTCGTTTATTGTGCCCACAGGGAAATTAGTCATCTGATTACTAACACAATTTGCCCTGGGTTAATTTTTTCCCAAAAACCGATAAGGGCGTTAGGAGAGTAACACATGGGGTTGGGCCATATATCAGTGTCTCGTGGCCTGCTGGGAACAACCCATCTGTATTTCACATACAACACTTCCATTCGAACACGTCATCTGTCGGATACGCAAGTTTTGTTTTTACCACATTTTGTCACTCTTGAAACCAAGTCTACACCATATCCCATTCAATAAAGGTTATAAATAAAATCACCCTTATTATTCTTCTTATCATTCCTCGTTTTCTATTTAAAACAAAGTCGACAGATATATGTCATTTATGTTAAAGTCACAGTCACAGACTTTTTGTTACAGTCGATGGGAGAATAAAAGGCATAAAACCAGTCATCACCTGCATTTATTAAAACCAAGGACATCTCAGGTTCTCAGATTTGAAAAAGTTTTCTTAGGTGGAAGAGTTCTGCGGATAAAATGTTGTCAGATACAGGTCTGACTACCGTCTGACACCTTTTCGAATAGATGTGTCGGTCGATTGCTGAAAGGTTCTTTAACGGACGGCCCTTTTTATCTTGACTGGTCCTGGGAGGAAACCCCGCCGGAAAAATTCCAACTTGGCATAAAAATATTTACGACAATAAAATTATCTTGTTTTTTTTAATTAGTTTTAATTAATGTTTTTTCATATCGTTTCGCCGGCGAAATGCTGAAATGCATCAACTTATTTATTTTAAAGAGTGAACAGGCGGAACATCGATTTGACAAAACCGGGCGATTATTTAACTACCATCCCCTTTTATTTCTTTTATTTGGAAATAATTGAAAAAATAAGACTTGTCTTTACATAATTTTTACATACAATCTGAATTTGAAATCAAAAATGTTTTTCAACATACGGTACCTGCCTAGGTCTCAGCAACCTTTTTTTCAAATGGGATTCATTTTGAATTCATTAAATTCTATGACTTTTTTAAAATAAGATTTGACTTGACGCACTTTTCTTTCAGAATTTGTCGTTTGCTTAAGAGGTAGGTGTGACAAAAAAATCAATCGTCATTCATTTACCCTCCTAGTAATTTTAAGTTAATTCAATTACCTCCGGGTAAATTTATCATGTTAATCCTAGTAAATTACATCTTCAAAATGGGCTCGATCGATCTTCATACCAAAATCCCATTATGGACTTTATTTTGCACTTCATGGAAAGTAGATGGTGTTATGCTTCTAGAATATTATTTGATCCTTTCCTTTAAATTTTCCAGATTGTTTGATGGTGATCGGTATACCACTGTTTTAGTGTGCCCCCATAAAAAAATCTAAGGGTGTTAGATTTGGAGATCTCGCTGGCCACTCGATGAACACTTGTCTTCCTATCGATCTCGAAGGGAAACAGACATCCAAAAAGTCTCTCACGTTTCTTGTGTAGTGAGACGAGTCTCCATCTTGTAAGAAAATGATTTCTCCTTCCCCAAGTTCTTCCACCGTGTCGATAATCTGGCAAATAATTTCTTCAAGGAGCTCAAGGCAATTTTCTCCTCTGAAATTACCATCGATGAATAAATGTCCTGTGATATGGTTCCCTAAAATCCCAATCCGAAGAATTTTTCAGGTGTGTGATTCCCTAATTGCATGACGATTAGAATAATCCCAATGTTGACAATTGTGACGATTCAATTTACCATTTTTTTTAAAAGCTGCCTCGTCAAGAAAAAATTACGTATCAGACTCGCTCCAAATGTAATTATGTTGTTCAAAATTTCACAAATTTGAAGGCGTCTGGTCCTGATGCAGTTGAATCGGACCAAACTCTGAAATACCATGCCTACTGGCGACCTGCTGGCATGATGGGGTAAGAGTGTGGACAAAATCGAGAACGTCGTGTACCACCTCTTCTGAAAGTCTACTACTGTCTTTTAAAGAAAAGACAAGCGTGTTTAAAAAAATCGTTTTATTGAAACGTACCTGATCTATTTTAATCAATTCCTGTCTGTTCAAATTTGTTGATTTCATCCCTGACATAACCACATTTTTACTTCAGATTCTATGTTAAACATTATGTAAAGACCAATGCTATTTATTTTAAATTATTTCCAATCAAAAAAAAAAGAAAAGGAGGGTAGTTTATAAACAATCACTGGTATAGTAAACTGTGCGGACGAAAAGTAAATAATATGATAAAATTTGGTAGCGTCTGGTCGACCTGAGATGGCCCTCAGAGATCCTGATAGGAAGTCGAGGTATCGTCCTCACGCGACAACGTATAGGTCATACGGGTCATACGCGGTTGGCACGTGATACCTGCTTATAGGCGAATGCACGCCCCAGGTGTCCTTAATGCAGAGAAAGATTGCTTTGTGAACCACATAATAGAGCATAAAAGCCTTGGCCCTACGCTTTGTTAATTTTTTTTATTGTATATATTTTGTGGTTCTATGTTTTGTTTAGGTGTTAGTGGCAGTACTGATGGTGAAATATAGGTCTTCTCCGGTTATGTGTGCGTGCTTGCGCGTTTAGGGTCCAGGGGGGGAATATTTATGAAAATACTCCATCGACCCTAATTTAGTCTTCAGGATAAACACAAAGACCGAACTGTCGATAATCCTAGGTAAATATGCTACAGTTTTCCAGTCTGAAACCATAGTGATTGAACAATGCGCCAGAGAAATAAAAAGGCGAGATGAAGGCAAAGAATGGTTGAAACTGTAGGTCAGTGGCACTGTTGAGCATGAGTCCCTGGACATTCGTGGCATACTGGCAAAGAAGGTTATACGCTAAAAAGATGGCCAACATGGGTCCTGAACCCTACTGTGGCTTCCTGCCGCAAAAGAGAATACATCTTAAAATAGATTCTTAATGAGTCCAACAACTGGTGGAATAATACCAACGGTAGATCTATTTATTGGACGGTAACCGCAACCGAACCAGGATTCCGGTTCGACTCTTGACAGGACACTGCTATACAAGAACGAGCATGTACCGGATACGAGAAACACTTCGTAGATACTGTCAGGAATAGGAGACCGCAGAACATATTCTATTTATGCGAAGGTCTGTTTAAGTGCAGGTTCTTCCAACTGGGACAAGAAAAACCACAGGCAAGATCCTACACTAAGGACTCGCTGGCAAAGCTATGACGGCTGATATTAATAACCTGAAGCTGGCCAGTGCGTCATAAATAACAGGGGAGCACAATAGATCTATTTAGGTCGAGGTGCAGTAGGCCTTGGGTCTCTCTTTTATCCCTATCCTTCATTACATTAGTTTATTACTATTATGTGCAGTTCTCTGGAAGAGTACCGGTTACTATCGGCAACTAGAATGTACATGGTGAGTATTTATTTGTGCGATTGTATTCTTCATGCTAGTTTTACCAAGAGTAAATTTTACACGCGTTGGGGGCTGAAGTAACCTAGCTGTCAAAAGCACTCGGTTGGGACGATCTCCTGGACATCTAGCAACATGGTATGAATGTATTTATTTGTGCGATTTTATTCGTTGTGCTGGTTCAAACTAGGTTATATTTTGTATGGGTTTGGGAATTGATTTAGCTGTAGAACGCCTATGGAGCCTAACTCCAGTATGGAAGTGAAGACCCCCCGAGCATATTTATTCATGGGAAGTCCTAATGACCCAGCTTCATAACGGGGTAGGTGAATACGTCAGCATAAAGGAGTAATTAAAAGCGCAAACCATTAAATTGCTAAACATCTAATGAATTATGTATTAGTGAAATAACTATTATAAACCTACTACAACCTACCAAAATGAGTTTTTGTTTAAATTTTTTCATATAGGTTTAGAAATAAGTAGATTTATCAATAGAAAAGTAACAGATTTGATATGGATTTTCTGTTGCTATTCTTATCAGCTTCTCATCACCGATTCCTTGTAAACAATCCCGCTAACCGAGACGAATGGGAATTGAATTGTTTCGAATGGAGTTGCCGAATCCCTAAAAGAGATTTCTTTCTCTAAAGGATTCTCAGGAGGAGAGAAGTTGACAGGAGGAGAGGCACAAGTTGATGTAACTTAATAAAAAGTGGTGGTGATTCACCCATCAACGGAACGACTGCCGAGACTTTTCGGAGTCGAGGGTTTGTTTAAGTGCTACAGGCACCCCTCAGGACCTTACTTTCGTTTATCGATCAGTTGTCACCCTTCTTTGCCTTCCAAGAGAAAAGTAGGCAAAACGCGAACCTCAGCGACAAACAACTTCAAATATTTATATTCCTTTCGAAACGAAGTGGTGTCATTAATGGATTGAAGACAGTCTCAACCCTGAAAGCCTATTGCGTTTTGTCAATCCTTCAAAGTAAGGCTCAACCCTTCACTATTTCCCTCCCGACGCAGTTCTGCAATTCCTAATTGAAAGTGTCGCTGACAAATTACCTGCTCTCGAAGAGAAATTGGGATAAGTGGATTAGGAAGGAATCGGGGTCGGTGGGAAAGATCCTTTTAGATTGATACACAGCGCCGCTGTACCACCCTCCAATTATACCACGACTGCACAGACGACAAGATCTCACGAGCAACAATTCATCTTTTTAATTGTCACATTTGTTCATCGTTTATTCCTACAGAAATGGTGACATACAGATTGAAAACATAACGGATAATCTACTTGTTTAGACAGCAGGCATTTTGGGCCATTTAAAAATCTAAAATGTACTAAAAGCGTCGGATCATCATCTGATCATAAATAAACTAAGCATTTAATTTTAATAAGAGAAACACAAAAAAACAGGCTTTAACAAAAAAACCTGATTCTGTTCATAAAAGTCCAAATTGGACAATTCTACCCGAGCTACATCATTCATTCGTCCTGCCTCACCGTATACTTTCATGATGGTAGTTTTTATGAAAAGAAAAAGATTTCTGCTGTATCCATGGCAACCTTGACGAGAGACCTTCCAAAAAAAATCTACGAAGGTCCCTTCGGCGCTGTAAAGTAGTTAGGGCCCGATTGGGGGAACGGACACGTGTGAAAAGTTGTAAGGGCTACCGTCGCAGCGGAAGGCCGGGCGGGATTCCAACTTGTTGGTACCCCCCCAATCAACCCTCCCTAAAAACCAATTTAGATGTAAATTCACTTCTTCCCTTTTCGTTTATTTTTGTATTTGTACGTTTGTTGGTTCCGTGCCATCGATTTAGACATTGAATAAATTCCGTTTGAAAATCAAAAATGTATTTCTGTTACAGATTAGATTTAAATTTATCGCCTCTAGGTTTTACCATTCTCGCGAGGTATAGATAAAAAAGACTGATAAAATATGATAGATTTCGACGAATTCATCTCTTTAGTTTAAATTCACTTTATTTTTATTGCATAAACAAAACATCCAATGTATTATAAATACATATTATCATTTCCTTTAAAAATTTTTATATTTATTTAACGTTTTCTTCATTACTCATTTATCTTTTTCACTAATTTTAAGCAGATATAATTAATCCAAGAAAAATGTAGACTGATGTAACATTTAATTTTAATCCCTATGCTGGCATTGAACACGCACGCACGCACGCACACGCACATACATTCACTCAATCTCTATCACATTCACTTAATCTCTCTCTCTCTCTCTCTCTCTCTCTCTCTCTCTCTCTCTCTCTCTCTC
>CM077111.1:20852114-20877041 GCA_039619505.1 Cimex hemipterus | reverse complement strand
CTCTCTCTCTCTCTCTCTCTCTCTCTCTCTCTCTCTCTCTCTCTCCCCCTTCCCTCTCTCCCTCTCAGGTCAATTTACTGAAATATTCGTTCGGAGAATCGAACTCGGGAAAAAGCATTTCATTTTCTCCCCCCTTTCAATTTTAATTCGCATTCACACAATTGTTACGTATTCTTCGCTAAATTATTTTGTTTTATGCGAGGCTGACGCATTGGTACTTATTGCTGGTCCAAGACCATACACAAGATGATCCCATTTGCAGTTTATGTTATGAGGAGGAAGAAACAGCCGCCCATATCGTCTTCGAATGGGGAGAAACCGCCCAATACGGTCACAACCTGGGATGCAAAGAAAGCCCAGGAAATGAATTGTGCAAACTGCCTTGTACTTCCTAGAGAAAGGATCGAATCGATTGCGCTGAACTAAAGAATTACGAATACAAAATAAGACAGAAGTGCTTGAGGAACATAAACCCCACTTCCTAAACTATTTTCATCATCGATGTAAAAATGAATCAATCCTGTAAAATAATCGATTCGCTAGGAAAAAGGTTATCCCCTTTTGTAATATTCCCTTTTTGGCTCCTCAATCTTCGATAAATGAATATCGGCCTAACTTTAACAACTTATCAATAATTCCGAACGTGTTTAACAAGGGGGAGAAACCGCAGCACCCAACCGCCGAATACCTCAGCCGAGTGCTCGCCTCCCCGTGTTCTCGACAAAATAATATAAAACATTTCCAATCCGTTCAATTTTAAAACCAATGGATTTTGCACGTTCGAGCAGTTCAGAAGTAACGGATTTACAACATTCATTCGGGTAACATAAAACTTGCATTTCAGCTTTAGAAAAGGTGGACAAAATAAATTTGTATAACAAAGAGATGGGATTTTTAAGCGTTAAAACTTTACCGTCCCCATAAAAGCTGGAAAATCAATTAGTCGAAACCTTTCATTACGCCAAGGGGAATTGAAAATTGCATTTATAAAAGTTGCTACTTATTATCACGAGATCAATGAAGTTCTCGAGAAGAAAAGTTGTTCAAAAGAGGATTCTTCTATTCAATTACAAGGCTCCGCCCTATTATAAGCCTCTCCTTTCCACCTGAGAGATGTTTCCATTCATTTTCTTACTGTTTTCCTCCTTTTTCTCCGCATATCTTGTTAACAATTGCCAAAATGGTGAATCCGCCGAATTTACCAACAAAACGAACAACTGTTACCGGCAGCCCGTTATACAATACAAAATAATAAACACTGTAAACAAAACCCCCGCAGAAAAATTGCCATGGCTTGACTCCACTTAAAGAGCGTGTAGGCATCCTACCGAATAAGAAAAGTTCTCGGGTATAGTAGCAAATTTCTGAGTTCCCTCTTCCAGTTTTGAAAGGATGTGCCGTTTTTATTGCATTTTTTTGGTTCAGTGTTTTCCTTGAGTGCGTGTATTTATTAGTATGTACGATAAGGGGCTGGTGGTAATTCAAAGCGTCACCATCCTCTCTCCAGCAGTGTGCGTGTATGTTGTGTGTATGGGTGTTATTTAGGGTCGATGGCGGAATATTTATAAAAGTACTCTATCGACCCTAATTTAGCATAGCTTAATGTTGTGTGCAGGGCGATGGAGGGATATCGAGTACTCCACCTAGTATTCCGAATGAGAGGTATGTACATAGTTGTGAGTGAATTTATTTGTGCGACTGTATTACAGAAATTATTTTTATGATAAATTATAATTTGCATGCGTTTAGGGCTGAAATGACCTAGTTGTCGAAAGCCCCCCCATTGGACCCTACCCCATGGATTGGTACAATGACGACATCCCAAGGGAGTGCCGCATATAGCATCGAGTAGGTGATTTCCTGAGGTTTAGACCCTAGGATCAGAATATCGGGGAGTAACGCCACTGCAACTAATCCTCCTCTTAACTAACAGAACGACTCTTTCGAGTTCACCAAGGATCCCGAGCATGGGTGAGTATATGACGTCTGGAGCGTAAAAGTAATTTATTAGCGAGAATGGAGCAGGTTCAACCCCCACATCGATAAATATCGGATAATTTGAGTAAGTGAATATGACTGTACTTCTGTTTGCGGTGATGTATATATTCTATGTATGTGTTTTGTGCCTATTCTGAAGTTGACAACAGGGGGGACAAATAACAAACTGTAGTTTGAGGTTATCGACATAGTAACACAAGAAAGCAGGTGACCGTAGTAACAAGATCAAGGTAATGAAATGAGTTCCGTTTAAAACAAAAACTTTTGCATTACAGACTATAAAAAGAAGGAAAATAATATGGACGGTCTCCGCTGTTTGTCGGCCCGTACACACTTCCCACATTGTACATTTATATTACACATTATTTATTACAAGCTAAGAGAAAAGATTAATTAAAGACAATTAGTTAGACTACTGCAATGCTGAACGTCCAATATTTTATATTTATTCTTCCATGTTTTATGTCTTTTAAATATTAATGTATGCACTCACGTTTAAACAGTGAATAACCTATCTTCCTTTCTGACATTATTTATTTAACGATTTATCGTTATCAAAACATATCAAAAAAAGTGATGAAATGATATGTATATAACTTTAGTTGTATTATGTGAAGGTTGTGAACGGTCGACCTTTTTTTTAAATGTACGTAAATGTTTGTACAACGTAAATTCTTCGTTTATCGAGATCAGGGTTTACTTTGGGTGGAAATTGTGGGCTCTGTTTTCAACGTTCCATTCGTTAACATCGCCTTTAAAACAAACAACCACACCGAAATACGTTGGGGGGGGGCCTTTTATAAATAGTTTTGTACTCTTACTGAGCAGTACGAGTAATATAAATTTAACGTTGAAAATTCTCAGACCATTATTTGGATCTCGTCCCCTTCTTCAAGCCTTACATTTTGTACCTTAGTTTACCATTAACAATCGACCCATTTCTTTCGATACCACGGTCAAAAAACTTGGAATTGTGCTTGATCATACTTTATCTTCGCAACCACAAATTTCCCAGTTCTCTCGTCCCTGCTTTTCCACTCTCCATCAATTCTGCTCTTGCCGGTCACCTTCTGTACCCGTAAACTACTAGTTTCCTCTCTTATTCATACCTTGACCATGGATATAGACTTACTGGGGATCGGGATGATAGACTTAAGCAAATGAATGTAGGCTTTGTTTTCAGCTGTCCAAGACGGTCCCACGTGACTGTTATGTCCTTCTGCTGGAAGTGGTTTTACCTTTCCCACCGTAGCCTATAGTCCCTCGGCACCTTCCTTCACCAAACAATATCCATCCATCCCAAACCATACCTAAACATAGGATTACCGCTTTCAGTCTTTCCTTCCTCATCTGATCATCCTCCCTTTGGGATTCCCTTTCTCTCTCTCTCTCCATACGCCACGTCCCTTCCCTTATTAACAGCTGATTTTTAATGACGCTCAATTTGAACGTGCGAAACGCGGAAATCATAACAAAAAAATATATATTATTTTTATTCTAATATTTTTTTGTGTAACAATTTCCGCGTTTCGCACGTTCAAATTGAGCGTCATTAAAAATCAGCTGTTAATTGGAACGGCGCGTTGGCGGAGGTATCAGCGGTTTCACTTTGGCAATGCATATTGAGAGTGGTTGTAGAAGTCCTTCAACCTGATGATGAGCTAAGAGGCTCGAAATCCGGACGTTGCAGAACAACTTACTGTGAGTAGAAACTATCCTTTTGGAAAGTAATGATAGCTTTGTGTTCCTAGCATGTGTTGAGAGTGAATATATTTATTGGCGTGAATGAGTATTGTGAGAAGGCAATGACGAACATTACATTATATATTATGTATATCGAGTACTACATCCACACTTAATGAGTGATGTGTAACTAAAGTATTTAAGTGTGAGTGAGACAATGAATGGGTTTGGTTTTAAGAACTGGGTGCGTAGCTAAAATGACCTAGCGTTGATAGCACCCTGAGCATTATTTTATCATTTCACGTTCTTGGCTGCTTAATTTATTGTTACTTTCTTTAAGTAAGCAAACACATTTCAAACATGCAAATTTATGCAAAGTTTTTCAAGTATGCAAAAATATGCAGAATAAAATCTGAAATACTGTATCACGAATTCGGATAAACATCTGATTACCATTGTTGCAAGCTTTAGCAAAAAGCATATGCAATTGCATACAAATTAGGAACCTGTTTATGACAAAATAAGTACCATTTCGTTTCTCTTTAATAAAACAGGTCGTTCATTCGAATCAATGTTCAGTATTTTTATCGATTAGCTGCTATAAATTAAATTATTCTAATATACACTTAAAATTATAAGTTTCTACTAGAATTTTAAAAATTTAAGAGCTTTTATATTGTTAGCTCTTCATAGAATTTAATCAAATTGGACCGTGACATTTCGGCAAACGTAGTTAATAAACATTGTCAATCTGTTTCAAGATTTTGCTTTAAAGTTTAATGAATACTTTTTTTAAGGACTTGAAGACGTGAAGATCGTAGGTTCGAATCGTGCTCGTGGCACCAGCTTTTTCACCTCAACCAACACCTTAGATAAAAAAGTGTAAATAATGATTAGGTCATTTATGACTATTAAATAAATTGTCAAAGTATTTATATACGATTTTCTCCTTATCTTAATTAGATCTAAGTTACTATTAGACTATCCTCGGGATGAAGCGGATTAAACATACACAGGTGGATAGCAGAGGTTACTACTATTTAAATAGTAGGATTATCGAATTAAGCACTATTATTCTTGATAATAAATTAATGTCATTAACCGTTAAGCTGGAGGACCGCGGTTGCTGAGTGGTTGGACCGTCAGGCTCTCAGGATAAAGACAAGTTTTTAATTCTTTATTAAAATGTATATTGTATATAAGTGAATTACAAACACTAAAGCATGGCTACACGGATTTATTTTCCACTACACTCATTTATATGTTTATTACAATATTCTTAAGTAGGGGGTTAAGAGAATTCAGGTTAATTAGCGTGGTGGACGACACCAGGCGAGTAAATCGGAGATGTTCTTTGGGGCTTTAGATTTAATCCTAGTAGAATTTTAGAGGTGTAAGAGCTTCCTCGAGGAAAGATTGCAGGAAAACTTGAATTTTTTATCGCCTCTGCTACGTTATAATTAACTTCATGTCGGTGTTTCCCCTTATTCATAAGCCTTTCGTTTCCGAATGTTAACGTACGCAAAAATTCAGACCTGCTTGAAATTGTTTAAACGTTTTTGATGTCGATCGTCTTTTGACTTGAACCACTTTGCCTAGCTAAAAAATTACATTACTTGTTTTCTATATTAGTACTTTTTTCGATCAATTGAGAGTTCAACTTCGGTATTTCGATTCTGACCCCGTACTGCCAAAGCCCATGGTTGTGTTGTAATTTGATTTCCCGTCATTGTGTCCGAAGGATCTGTAATGTTTTTTGAATAGAAATCTTAATTTCCCTCCAGCAATGTAATACAATAAACGCTGTTATTGTCTAGTGGGTCAGTTGTCTCTATGTTTCTGTTTAGCAGTTAAAATTAAACTGTTGGCTCTAAGTGCAGTTTTTAGTATTTATTTGTTGAACGAGTTCGTTAATATGTAGGTTTTTCTCTGTAAGTGAATTCTATCCATCTGTTGTTGATTTTTTCGTTCGTTTATTCCTTTTATCATTATTATTATTTAAGAACTGTTATTGATTTGTGATTCGTTTTTACATTGTTTTGTAGAATTGTTATTAATTGTGTGTTTTTTTTATATAACTGTTATCGATTTGTGTTTCATTTTTTCTTTTTTGTTCTTTTTTTATAACTGTTATTGATTTGTGTTTCATTTTTTCTTTTTTGTTCTTTTTTTATAACTGTTATTGATTTGTGTTTCGTTTTTACATTGTTTTGTAGAATTGTTATTAATTGTGTTTTCTTTTTTTTAGAACTGTTATTGATTTGTGTTTCATTTTTACATTGTTTTGTAGAATTGTTATTAATTGTGTTTTTTTGTAGTTTTTTTTTATAACTGTTATTGATTTGTGTTTCATTTTTTTATAACTGTTATTGATTTGTGTTTCATTTTTTCTTTTTTGTTCTTTTTTTATAACTATTACTGATTTGTGTTTCATTTTTTTATAACTGTTATTGATTTGTGTTTCGTTTTTACATTGTTTTGTAGAATTGTTATTAATTGTGTTTTTTTTTTTGTTTTTTTTAGAACTGTTATCGATTTGTGTTCCATTTTTTGTATAACTGTTTGATTAATGGATTTGCGTTTCATTATTTTTTAAAACTGCTACTGTTATTGATTTGAGTTACGTTCTTTCGTGGTTTTTTCTTGTTTCTGTCTGTGCACCATATGTCATGGTGCTGAAATTTTGTGTTTGAAATTTGCGTTTATGATTTTGTCGGTTGAACATTTCGAAGTCGAAGTTATTATTGGTTCAGGTGAATGTTGTCCAAGGAAAGTGATGTTTTCAGTTTCTTTGGTGAATATTAGGTTTTAGTGTGTTGTGCCCCGAAGTACTTTTTATGGGGAGGAGGGCGGAATTATCTGTTATGGCCAAATATGTCTCGACGTATCTAATATCTAAATAGCTGGAGTATTGTGTACTCAGTCGTTATTTTTGGGAAATGGTTCTCTCGAGTTTTTGGAGAAGCATATTTATAATAAATGTGTACAGTATATAATATGTATATATTGTATAGATTAAAATCCTTTCAGTTGGATTCGTGAAGATTTCTCTCTTTAATGCCTAAACTTTCGTCTATTGCATAATTTAACAGCATATGTCCACAGTAGGGTTTTTTACCAAAGTATGATTAATCTTAATATGTTTACTATACGCCGAATGTTGCAAATTATACGAAAAAAAAGTTGACTATTTAAAAATTGATTGAATAACGAGGTAAAGACAATATTTCTTTTTGTAAAAACAATAGGATAGATAGTTTTTTTTTATCTAGGACTCCCAGGGAGAATTTAACGGCACGGTCGACGTGAAAAGAAAATCATAAAAATATGCTTTCTAGATAACGGTTTCGACATGATGACGCGGGGCATAGAAGTGATGGAGAATGACGTATCCCCCTGGAATCCTTTCTGACAATGATATCTAGAGGCTTTTTACGTCGGGAAAATCGGACGGCGACGAGCATTGACATCGGCTTGGCTCGCGACGGCAAAAAGTTAGCTATTTCATACATACAAATAGCCACACCCTTCCTGAAATCGACCGCCCCCCCCTCGAACAGGTCGGCCCCTTTCATCTGGAACAAAGCACGGTTCGAAAATCGCCGAATTTCAGATCAAACGATCTGTTCCGATTCAAAAAGGACGTTCGGCACGGTCGGTGGGTTATTACCGATAAACAACAGCTTATTATCTCCAATGGAAACAATTTGCAATGCTCTGTTCGACTGCATGAAACATACATAGTTGCCATAACGAGCGTCACGTCTATTCCAGAATTTAATTCGGCTTTACGCTTTAAACGGAAATATGTATTAATATTTTGACCCACTCTCCACAAAAAACTAATAACTAATAATAATAATAAAATTAAACGATTAATACAAGGACAGGCAAAAATCTCAGCGCTGAGTTTTTTTATTTTCTCGATAAAAGATAATTCTTCCCTTGATTTATCACATTGTTTTTACCAATAAATATTTGTTTAAGCTATGATTTAAATCGGAAATATCAATTAGAGGTAAAAACACTCAATCCTTATCTAAAACGGATTTTCAATGTTTAATACAGTCTCATTTGAATTCTGAAGCAATCAACTGTTCAGTTCATTAGAGTTCGTGGTACGATTGACAGAATAACGGTTTTCAATTACTTAATCTTTATATATACCATGGGTTGAGATAAAAAAAGAGTCAATGTCCCGAGCGGGATTCGAACCCACGACCCTCGGCTAAATACGCCGCTGCTCTACCACTTGAGCTATCGAGGCTTCGACTCATACAGACACCGACTTCCAACCAATTAAGTAATATAGGAAAAGTCAAAAATCTTGACCTCCGGGACCCTCATGAGCTCACTGAGCGACAGCAGTTAAAGCGCCTTGACACATGAGTTTCGTTGCTCGGCAGCAAAGACTTGAACTTCTTGAAAGAATAATCACTTGCGATGAATAATGGATCGCATAGGTCAATCACCGATGCTCAGGGATCATGATTACCAAAACCAAATTTACACCCAAAAAATTATGTTGCCAGTATGACGGAATTATTCACTACTCTTAGAGGTGATACCATTACCTCTACATTGTGCTACAGTAAAAATTACTCGAAAAACAACCTGCATTGGTAAATCGTTAAGGTCCTACGACAACAACAAGAATAATGTTTCAAAACAAACTAAAACAGCTTGGCTACGTGGTACTTCAGCAACCACCTTATTCTCTACTTGACTCCAACGGATTTGTACCTGTTTAGGATTTGAGACAATTTCGTCGAAGGAAATATTTTCGAAAACGATGTTCGAGTCCAAAAAGCGTTTTCAGATTTTGTTTCATTTCAAATCTCAGAATTCTTCAGTCCCGGCATATCGAAGTTGGCCACGCGTTAGGAAAAACGAGTAAAAATCAATGTGTATGCTTCCAATAAAATTATTTTGTTTTTATATAGTAATTTTACTGGAAAACCTTTACTTTTGAAACATTGACTTTTTGCATGTGAAACAAAGCAAAATATACAACTTACTCAGTCGTACGGTGGCGGTAACTACATTATAAATCCAATAATTAACCCCCCCCCCAAAAAAAAAAAAAAAAAAAAAAAATGCATTGTATTGTAAAGGTGATTTGGTAAGGGACAAAACAGAATACATCAAAAGGAAGCAGCAAGAAAAGACTGGGAATCCTGACAGCATTCTTGACAGGACACTGAAAACTGAACGGGCATCTCAAGAAGATAGTCATAGCACAACACAGCACAGATTCTGCAAATAAGCAGAGCAGACACCAACACGCCTACTAATAAAAAACACCGGCACCACATTTGCCCGCAGGAAGAACTTTTTTAGGGATGAAGAACATGGAAGAATCCGGGCTTCCAAATCAAATTCCTTCATAAACTAGAACTAGAAAAACCTAGAACTGATGTGCCATAGATTCAGAACGGTGGATTCGAAAGTTGTCAACGTCCCAACCTCCCCTTAACCACTGCGATCCGGCCATCTAACACTAAAAAAACAAAATTAAAAGAAAATGGCCGGGCGGAGAAGTATCAACAGCCCTGATGATAGGTGGTACTCGGATGGACCTGACTCGTAGAAGAAGGGTCTTTTTCCCTGTAAAGTCAACCCACGCGAAGTTGACACTCAGAAACGTATTTTTCAACCAACATATACGAGTAAAGATTGCTTGAGGAATATCGAATAAGCCACTAAGCAATTTTAGAGTGAGTGAAAGAATACGTACTGGCCGAAATATCGAACAATTTTTACTTAGATTCTTAATTTCAGAAATAATGCAGCCCTATAAACGGTGAAAACTATTGGATTCTATAACACTGATAGTTTTGTGTCTCTAGCGCTTGTTGAGCTTGAAAGTATTTATTTGCGTGAATGTGTAGTGTGAGAGGGCCAATGGCTGAATATTAAGAACCCCGTCGACTCCTAATTAGATTACTTAAATGATAGGTGTATAAGGTAATGGAGGAATATCGAATCTCTCTCTTATATGGTCGATATCTTTGGGAAAATAACCCTATGCTAACCTACGCAAATCCAATTATTTTCCACAAGATTGTATTATCCCCGTGCACATCTGTCCCATTCTATATAACTACCCTACTCTACGCTCTGCGAATCCCGCTGTCCAGGCTTTCGTCTGGTTCGTCGCAAAGCGGGTGGGTTCCCCGCTTTAGGGTTAGTTAGCTGGTTACTTGTACTACGGATTCTTGCAGAATCTAGTATCCTAAACTAAAAATATTGCCGCTTCTTTGTTTTATTTATTCTAAACTTACCAAAATTTATTAAATCTAACGAAGCATCCCACTTGTCTGGTTACAATACTTATAATGCGAACATCTTATTGTACTGGGATGTAGGCAGGAAGAAACAGAATCCTATATGCATGTTTGCATTAAACTGCACCGAGACAGTTTTGTTATTCCATTGATGATTTCTTAAATTTGACATTTCAGGTTTATATTTTTTCTACTGTTTTTTAACTTGCAAATAATATTTTTGCCAACCAATATCTCATTTAAATTAAGGTTTTTATTGTGTAAGTACGTGGTTGACAGATTACCTATGTACCATTGGGAAAAATAAATAAAAATGTAATGTATTGGGCCAATGGCGGAATATTAAGTACTCCATCGACACCCTGATTGAATGGTTTGTAAATAAGAATAGCTGTCGATAGCACTCGGAGCCTGAAATCGGTGGTTCGACGAGTAAGACGGACTGCCAACACCCGGGGTGGGTGTTCTTCCAGGCCTGCCGGTAATTTAGCGTTAATTACAAAAGTTTGAATTGCCAGTGGATTGCGAAAAGTGATAGGCATGTTCAGATCTGAGCTTATATAAAGTCAGTAAGCAGTAATCAATCAACTTTGAAACTATCCATAAGCACAACTAACGTACTTATAACTGTAATCGATGTAGATATTTTAGTTTCTATTATGAAATTCATGAAAATTTTATTTAATGTACAATGACAAGGCAAATTATTCCATCAACTTGTAATATAATTTGATTTGTATATAATTTTATATATTAATCAAAATTTCACGTTTTTTAAATTTAATTTCAATGCAATTTGATTTAGTTTTGTTTTAGATTTTTAATTAACACTTCAATATCGTGTATTTCCTCCTTTTGTCTTAATTGCATCTCGAAGACGACTCGGCATATTTTCTACTAGTCTGGAAATATCTCTTTGCTGGTGGTTAGCGCATTCTTCAGGAAGAGCCCATTCAAGATCGTCGAGTATCAGGAAGTGATGGACGTGCTCTTTTCGTCTTTTGAGGTTATCCCGTAAACGTTAGATGAGGTTGAAGTCTGGTTCAGTCTCAGTGAGCTCACGAGGGACCCATAGGTCAAGCTTTTTGACGTAGCTGCACTTGCGTTTAGTTGTGCTGCGAGTCCTCTGACTGTTCGATAGTGGTTTTCTTCCACCTGAAGCTTAAGGAGGGGCTCATTTTGCAATTTGGTATTCCCTTCCGAAAACATAGCAAAATAACGGCGAATAAAGTTTATTTACATTTACGCCTTGCCTGCCGAATGACAGGGTGTGTAATGGACTGAGGGGGGGGGTTACCATTGTAAATAAAAGTGTAGGATTAATAAATGCTTATTTTTAAATACATATGTAATTATTAGACGTTAACAACAGAAAACTGCTATATCCTCTCTGAGTTTCTGAAACTTTGATTGGAAAGTCTATTTTAGTTTTTTTATGTCTCTCTATACTATATGGGATGTAACACTGTTTTAATATCTGGATTAAAAGACAAATTTGACTTTCCTTTGGTGGGGGGATTTCACTGTAATTTCTCGTAATTTGCCCTTTTATCAACTTCTTAGGACACGCAAGGTCCGTTAATAGAGGAAATATAGGTCGGGTTTCATTTAAGAAATGGTTCCGTTAACTGTTCCATAAAGGGTGAGAATTTGTCTACAGCTACTGTTTAAGTCTTGTTATTTTTTATGGATAGAATAATAAAGAGATATCCCGAACTTGGCTTACAGTAAACAATGATAGGTTCGGGCCGTAGAAAAGTTTAATATCGGCCAGATGATGGCCGAATGGACGGGAAAAGTACAGAGATATAACGACTGTGTTTGTGATTGATCGGATTCCGAGCTCCGCTTATATTGGCTTCTTCTGCTTGTGACATTTCAACGGCCTGATTTTGTGATATTTTCTTAAAGATACAAACGCGTCGAATGGCAATTTTACGAACTCGATTGAAATTATTTATGATATCCCGATGTTTTTAACCCAGGAGCGACGGTCGTGAATCCTTTCAAAAGTGATACGCTTTTGAAAGAAAAAAGCGTGGAAGGAGTCGAGAGCTGTGTTTCAAAAGCTCGTGTAAAATATGAAAGGGGGTGATAAACATCTTCAGATTACTTCCTCTTCCCTACCCTCATTCTTACTTCTGTCACAATCCCTCGGAAAAAGATCGAAATAGGTCAGGAAACAGTTTTCCGTTCGGTTTTCTTACACATTTCCTGATTTTAACATGACAATAGATGCTCCCAAATTAAATAATCAACTTCCGTTCAACCTTTCAACCGGGGCGATTACTACCTCCACCGTAAAAAAGTCCACTTTTGACTTATTTCAGCGATTTTTTCAACTCTACATTTAAAAAAACATCGTTGAAAAAAATACTCCTTACCGAGTAAAAATTCAAACATAATAAGCGTCAGCCATGATAACGGTTATTGGTATGCTAGCTATTCTGAAAATAATCCGTGTCAGCATGGTGCTTAATCTTAGTTTCTTCCCCTGGCCGACTTCGTTTAATAGCTAGTGAGATACCGTTCTAAACAATACGGCATTGTCTTCATACATGAGAGACTTTCTGTTAAATGAAGTTTAAAAAGATGTATGAGTCAAACAGCGAAATCAGGACAAATAAATAAATTAATTATTAAAATGTTCTAATAAACTGATTTAGACGCATATTTTTTAACAGTTCGATAGATTATATTTATTTTATATAATTGAAGCAAATGTATAACAGTATAGCATAAAATTTTATATTTGCATGGGAAGCTAGGCTTTATATAAAAGACAAAGATGGTCATGTGCTTCTACACTTCAAACTCATCGAAAAAGTTGGATTGAACTTTTCTTTAATTTCATCAAACCAATATGCAGAAATTTTATGCCAATGAATCGTGGTCCGTTTTACAACCCGCACATATTCAACACTTCATGATTTTTTCAGCAATCTACGATTTTCTTCATAAATCCACTCATAGCTCTTGAACTGTTCATTTTTTGGGTCCAACGGGGCCATTTTAAAATTTTCGATTTAATTTTTGGTTAAAAAATATACTGGATCTTTAACAAACTGTTAAATTTAAAATTTGTAAAAAAAACTAAACTTGCAACCTCGCTGGAAAAATTCACGATAGGGCTTGGCAAATTTCATAAAAACCTTTAATAAGCTTTCCCAGCGCCCCTTCTTTAATTCTTTCGAACCAAAATGGAAAGATTTGATGCCCAACTGGAAAAAGTGATGGCGGTGTGAAAAAGGGGAGTGGATTTATGCTAGTAATTCAACTTTCAAACTCCTGCGACAACTTCCAACTTTAATTTTAAAAAAGAACAAAAAGAAAGAAAAAATTCAACGTAATTTTTCTGCTTTTGTTGCTCACTATGTTTATTGTCTCTTTTTTATGTGTTTTGTTTGGGTAAAGTTGGGCTTTACAACTTCTGCATTGATGTTCTGTTTTCTTTATTTTCTGTTTAGTATAGATAAAAAACACGAAAAGACAGAAAAAAAATAAAATAAAGAAACGTTGAATTTGTCTTGTTTTCTGCGCTTTTTGTGCACATTAAACACCTTTTTACTATTTCTGTATTGTTGTTCTTTCTACTTGTCTGTATTTAGTGTAAATAAAAAAGCACAAAAAAGGAAAATTCGACGTATAAATCAACATAAAAAAGGTACAATAAAAAGCGAAACAACCAAAGCTTATTCAATATTACGTTGAAACTTTCTACTTTTTTTGTGCTTTTGGTTTGATTGTTAGTCGAAAGTTGGGTTTGACAATTTCTGTTTTGTTGCCAGTTTTTCGTTTGTCTGTGTTTAGTGAAGATAAAAAAGCACAAAAAAAGGAAAATTCAACGTCAAAATCGCAAAAGAATACGTAAAAAAATAGGGAACAAACAAAGTTTATTCAATATGACGTTGAATTTTTCTTTTATTTGTGTTTTTTTAATTCTGTAATAAGGTTATTTCAACTATTTTGTTGTTATTCTTTTTTTTCTGTGTTTAGTGCAAATATTTTATCCTATTTTTTTAGCGTTGGTCGCTATGTTGTCTTTTTTATGCGTTTTGTTTGACATTTTG
This sequence comes from Cimex hemipterus, assembly GCA_039619505.1. Classification (NCBI taxonomy): domain Eukaryota; kingdom Metazoa; phylum Arthropoda; class Insecta; order Hemiptera; family Cimicidae; genus Cimex; species Cimex hemipterus. Next base: position 20,863,003 of record CM077111.1, on the reverse strand, counting down.
ATTAATACAAACTTAGGAAATAAATTTTGCCTTGGGCAAAACTTTGAATTATTAAATTAACCCCACGCCTCCTTTTTCACAACGCACCAATTTTCCCCCATTTAGCATAAAATTTCAGTGTATTGGTGTACTTAAAGAAAAGGGTATACCGTTAGAAAGCTAATTTAGCGAGGAAGTTGTGAAATTTGCCAAGTTTTAACGAAGTCACAAACTTAGTTTCTTTTTGCAAATTTGAAATTTAGCGGTTTCTGAAACGTGTTGCGTTTTTTGTCATACTAAAGAAAAATTTAAAGTTCTAGAAGGGCGAGTCTTAGAGGAAATTTAACCCTATTTTCAACGCTTCTGTTGGATTTTCCCAAAAAATGAACAATTCGAGAGCTATGTGTAGATTTATGACGAAAACCGTAATTAGTTGAAAAAACCTAAAATTTTGAATAACCTCAAAACGGTTGAAAATCGGATCATGGTATTGAGGTGTAGAAAGCACCTAATTTTGACGTACGAGCAATGAATCGTTTATATACGACACTAATTAGATCCCAAGGAGAGGTTTATAAATATTATGTAAATTATAGAAAATTATATTTAAAAACAAACAACATTAATTTTTAAAAATTAGATTACTGTATACAGTATAGTACTTTCTTAGAGAGAGTTGGAAGTCATTCAAAATAACCTAGGGTATTATGAAAAACCTAACGATTTAAGCCAGATTTAGATGAACAAATTAAAATATATTAATTAAATAAACTGGTGTATATAAATATAACCGTTTATGTTGATGCCTATAACACATTTCGAGGAGTAGATTCCAATATAAAGTCATATAGAATTTGTTCACCCGTCAGTTTATTTAAGAAGTTTCCAAAGATTTTCTTAAGTTAACCAATCCCGTGCTATCATGGAGGAGGATAATTCTTGCGCGGGGGTTCAAAGCGGTAATTAGCCTCAAAACTTATTTTCCGCTCATTCTATCTTCTCCCAACTTGATTCTGGCTGTAGCTCAAGCAGGGCAAGCATACAGAAACTTTGTACCGCGAGTTTGTAAAGGAATTTATTTTAATGTTCAATCCTGAGTTGAGAGCCAAAAGCGCGAAGAGGATCCTCCTAGCTACCTTTATCTATCCAAAACTACTCGTATGTAATATTTTGCCAAGTAATTCGAAATTGGAGGCTTTCTCCATAAGTTCGAGTTACGTCTAGTGAACAACGGACTCGATTTTAGGGTAGGGGCATTTTGAGCTTCCATCTATTACAGAAACAGGAAAACATTTGGCTCAACGGTCCCTTCACAACTGTTTCTGCCCTCGAAGTACATCTGCATAAAATGCTTTTTGGCAGTTTCTTAACTTATGGAGGGAAAGTGTTAAACAAGTGACAGAGACAATTATCGTAAAATCATTTTAATCTTTGAATATTTGGCCCAGCCGTAAATATGACACCCTTACAACCATATAGGTTTGAGTATGTACGGCGAAAGTTTTGATTTTAATGGTAATAATGATTGTCGGTTCAGCTGGAAGAAAAAATTTTAAACTGTTAATATTCTGTTTCTTTAATCTCAAGTGCGGTTTCCAAGTCAGTCTCTTCATCTAATGTAAGTACTGATTACGGACAGGTAGAATACATCACGATGATCAAGTAAAGGTGATGTGTTGTGACTTAAACTTTGTTTAGCTTGCTCCATTTTTTTCAATTGGTGACATGTGGTTTTATAATATAAGGGAAGCTAGAAGAACAGGTATGACTTGTTAATATGGCGGTGTCCTCCGCGTATGTGACTGTAAGAGGTGGGCATATTGTTAGTGAAAATTGTGTAAAACGAGGAGCGAGTATTGACCCCTGTTGTACTCCTGCAAGCACTTCATACAAGAAATCTCTGATCCGTGTTTTTATTAGGAAAAATCTCTCCTTGAATTATGATTTTTTGAATGAATGATTTAATAATCCCTCATGCCATACTTTATGGAAAGCTTGAGTCGAACTCATTAGGAAAGTACATCTCCGTGTTTCATGCTAAAATACATGTTATCAATGCTTGTGCTTTAGAAATGTTTCAAGAGGTCCCTCTTAAGATCGGATAACCAAGCAGCTATTGAAGCCTTAACATCTTAAAATAGCCATTGTATATATCCAAAATCTTTAAAACGCAATATTCTGATGATACCTTGGGACACAAAGGAATCTTTGGTAACCAATAGGCAGACAAACTGAGGAGGATCACCAAAACCATGTACCTGAACCTTGAACATTGAAGACATAGAATCCTTAACCTCAGAAGAATTTAAAAATACCCTTAAAACGTGGACAAGTGATAGAGGTGTACAGCTTGATTATGATAAAGGAACACTCTCAAGAAGACTGAAAAACTCACTACTTCAATTAGAGAGAGCTAAAATCAGAGGAGTGATAGGACCATATACTGGTCACTGGAATTTAAGGTCATTTATTAAGGTCTAGTCGATGATAACCTCATTTTAGGTTATGAATGGAAATGCACGAAACAAACAATGGAGACATAACCTCCATAACATAACCAGAAGGCCTTGAAAATAGAACTGCATCAATGGCAGTCAATGACCTGCCAACTCCTTCGAAGTACTTACCATAAACGAAACGGCTCTAGTGCGACAATAAAACCCTCGTTTCCAAATAACCTAGTATCATCATCAAGTAGTGATATGGCTAAATACCGGTCTCTAGCATCTGATAAAACTCCTACATTGAGTGTATTCAATGACGAAACCATTTGTAGATTTCCTCCATTTCATAATCATCATCATCATCATCATCCCTCGTCATACTTTGTCGAAAGCCTGAGCCTAAAAACATTACAATCGCGTCCAATTTCTCTTCGAGGCATGAAATAATATAATCTGGAACGCGGTGAAGTAAATGAATAGTGATGATGACCTGAAAAGCCAAATTGGTATGGTAAAATGTTGTCCGAAGTAACAACAAAATTTTTTCGAGTTATTTCGAAGGAACGAGTAACTAATAAAGTAAAATGATGAAGAGTTGATAATTGGACTGCGAATCGGTGAACAAAGACAAGGCAGAATTGAGGTCCGTCATCACTCGCGGGTTTGTTGAATATATGCAACGCTTTTTGGTACTGCGCCATCTTCAGTGAGAATCTGAATAATGAGGAGTTTAACTTTTCATGTGATTTCGGTCTGATCTAAACCTAAATCTTAATTTTAACTAAATAAGAGAATTTTCGTTTTATTAACGTAATTAACAATTCGAATAGTACAGTTTTCTTTAAACTGATAGCGTAAATATTTGCTTTGTTTTAATTTAACAGTATAAATTATGATGAGTGTTGAAATATCAACCATGGTTGCAAAAGTTTTTCATTAAAACTTAACTTATCTTTTTATGATTTTTTTTAAATCGAAAACCCAGATTTGACATAAAAGACTGCCTTTTGAAAAAGAGGTTGGATGACGATTGAAGTTTGATAAGTTCAAAGAGCTTGAAAACTTGATTCTTTTTTAAATAGCCTAAAAAAATTTTAAAAAAGGTAAAATTAAAAACCGACGTCGGATACATTTTGAAAATGTATGTTCAACGACCATTGCCCATCCGGCAAAATAACCTTTTGACCCCAGGTGAATTTTCCCGAATCCTCGTCGAAAAGCTTGTCCACAAGTCGTCAGATTGACTTACGCCGATACCTCCAGATCCATACGGGGCTTAAATTAAATTCTATACTTTATTTAAAAAAAAAAAAAATAGTCGAGAGAGGAACCACCCCACTTTTACCCTCTGATTGGTGACAGGGCATTTAATTCGCCACCGCATATCAGATACAATTTAATTCTCTATTTAGAACTAAAATTGTTGAACCTAGTTCGATACGATTTATCAATCGAAACGGATACAAAATAACGTGATTATTTTCTTCTTTTTTTTAATGAAAAGTTTTAATAATGCTTAAGATAAACTGAATTTTTTTGGTACAATTTACCGGTAGATTAAATATTTAATAGCTTGAAATCTCATAAATCATAAAGCTTATCGAAACCATCAACAAATTTATCAATTGAGCTAAATGTAGCACAGCACGGTATAAAAAAGAAAAAGATAACTGTCTGAATTTTGCTTTACTCAATAACCCAAACTTTAAGCGCTTTTTCAAGCTTTTTGGCACCTGACTGTCAATGTATGTATATCAATAAAAAAATATCTCTTCAAAATTAACCATACTTCTAAATTTTTAATGTATTGAGGGCGAGAAATTTAATCTTTGAGGGATAGAAAATATAATCGTTTCGTGTTTATTAGATAAGATATGTTCTGAACATTGCATTATGTGAAATTTTAAAATAATGATTTCATCATTTGACGGTACAAGGAATAAATGTAAGTACTTGCACCTGATGAATCAAAAATCTTGGTTTAATAGGTCTTGGATTGACTTCACACGTGACAACCTGTTAGATTGGATAAAAAGTGACCAAAAAACCAAGAAAACACGAATGTCTTTTTGGAAAGAAAACCAGGGGGTGGTTTTTTAAAAGGATAAATTATTGGCTGACAGCAGGTGTGAATAGACAACCGCCTGATTCGTCGGAAAAAGTTCAAATAGAATATAATTTTTTTGCGATGGATGGTTAATTCTTACCCTGATCGATCTGTTTGTCCTTGTTGAATTGTTGTTGTTGATGAAGGAGATGATGGTATGTTTCGGAGAAGAGGACAGGGCGGCTGAGACAGCTCTACTATCGATCTCCCGGTCTCTTGCAGTGAGCGTGCCGAGGGTGGGGTGGACCAGGACGGGGGTGGTTCGGCCCTCCTCGGCTTTACCATTCGGGAGGGGAGTTCCAGCGACGGGGTGGGAGTGCAAAGCCGGAAATCCTCAGGAGGCACCCTGTACATCGGCCTGATGAAGGAGGATCCTATCCGAGAAGAAGGAATCCCGGAGGACCACGTTTCGACGTGTCTCGAACGGGCTTCAATCCATGCGATAACGTCAACCTTACGTCGGACTTTTCATGTTTTTCTATTCTTAACATACGACATCTGTCACAAATAGTACATCTACGGCTTAGTCGGACAGTTTTGAATCTCCTCCCTCTGGGTAAGCAAGATCGATTTGCAAAAGATGAATTTCAGGAGGGATTAAAACTTGAACGGAAAGCTAAGACCCCTTAATGAGAGAATATCTTCCATGAGATTAGGGGAACAAGTTATATGAATTGAAGTAAAACTTCCGACTTTAGTATGAAAGGGGTAACACTCCCACGCCAAAGGAAGTACTTTCCCTTCATCTGATACGTCCAGGACGCAAGAAGTTTTTTTTAATGGTTTTTAAGGGTTGATGCAAAAGACAATTATATCCTTCACTGTGGATGCAGATGATGGATTGTGATTGAAGATGATGGACCCAGCAAATCCGCGAGTAAAAACGAACTCAATTGAACCCTATGACGGTTCAGCATAAGTCAACACCCATCTTCAAATTTACTGTACACTTTAGTTTTGTCCGTTATGATTTTTATAAAATCATTTTCGTATTTTAAACGTAATCCGCACAGGCGACCCATTGCATCGTGTATCGATCCAATAAAACAATCTCCTCATACTTCACGGTTTAATTGGCTGCAGCAATTGGTTACAATTTCAATTTTTATTTGACCCACTTGAATCGATTTCAATAATATTTAGCGACGAGTCTTGAATTATTTCCACTCGATTTTCTAAAACAATTGCGGTCTGGACTAATCAAAATAATTGAGTATATGCCCTACTATCCACGCCAATAAATTACATGGGCACGCCCCAATTTACCCACACTACCCCAGAGTACTGGATATTCCTCCATATAATTGTGCATAAGCCCCTCCATTCACGCTAATAAATTACATGAACACACCCCAGTTATTTACTCTACCCAAAGAACTCGATATTTCTCGATATAATTGGGGATAAGCCCGTCCCATTCGCGCTAATAAATTACATGAACACGCCCCAATTCACTCACACTACCCCAGAATACTCCATATTTCTCGGGTAATTGGAGATAAGCCCCCCAATCAAGCTAATAAATTACGTGAACGCACGACAAATAATTCCTACTACCCCAGAAAACTCGACATTATATTTAATTCGTTAAATTCACTAATTTCATGGTCTGCTTGACCAATTAATACATTACAATTAATTAAGCTTTTTGGTTGAGATTACAAAAAGCTAATTGCACGAGCGGGATTCGAACCTACGACTTGATTGAAAAACGGCAAAAGGAAGGAAAACTCATAAGGTGGGTTGAAATAGGAAGTTGATGTCCGAATGGATCGTGGTGACGATAGCTCAAGTGGTAGAGCAGCGGCGTACCTATCCGTAGATCGTGGGTTCGAATCCCGTTCGTACCATTAGCTTTTTTTCATCTCAACTAAAAACGTAATTAATTGTAATTATGTGTAATTGGGGATAACCTCCTCCCATTCACGCAAATCAATTTACTCGTACCAAGAAAGATCACATACCACATACATCTATGGGAGCCGCAGTAGCCGAGTGGTTACGGCGTCAGAGTACAATAAGCTGTACAGCTGCAGTGCTCAGGAGGGAACTCCTCCAGTCCCTGGTATCCATCCATCCATCCACATACATCTATAAACAAATTAAAATATTTACGGCCCTGAGATATTCGTTCAGCAATTGTGCTTGCCCCCCAAGGCCGAGCATAGGTCATTCGAGATGACATACTTCTTTACTTAGTTCTTTACAGTACGCTGTGCTGTGATATATTCTCAATTGGCTCCTGTGATTTCCCACCACTATTAGCAGGTGTCCATTTTCGATCTTGATATGACCTTTTCAACTTCAAGACCCAACCTCCGTAGGCCACAGATGTTTTTTCTAAAATTATAAAACTTTGCTTTTCTTTCTTTTTTCATTCATTTTTTATAGTATTAGCTATCTTTAATTGTAAATCCGCTGATCGGACTGAGTTGGTGGGGTCGTGTCTCGTCGTGGCCAACTACTTATTTGCTTGGCCATTCCCTGTTACACCAATGTACACGCCATCCCAGGAAGATCTTTTTCCCCACTGACTACACTTTACGTTGTTTATATATTTTTATTATTAGTGTACTATTATTATTGATGATGTTTTAATGAGGATACTAGAAAACGGAGATTTATTAGAATTTTATTATTTGTTGGTAATGGATTTTTAATTTTCGTTTTATAAAAATGTTCTTACGTTTTTGCTTTGGTTGAAAATGCCCAATAAACTAGTTCCTTTGTAATAGAGATGTATTAATGCTCTTTTTTCTTTGGTCTATTCGTAGTTCTGTATTTGGCACGTTTTGATGCTATCAAACTCAATCAAATAAAGTATAAAATAAAAAAAAAAAGGTGACATTTTATTTTTTGAAGTTAGACACTAAGTTTATGTAGTGAAAGGATGTGACGAATACCGAGCTGGAATAAGCTTACAAATGAGGAACGTCACGGGTGTTGCAGCTGTTACACACACATCCTTTCCTTCCACTCGACAGCGGGTGAAGGGCCACGCCTTTCTAATTTAAGGGCGTTCATCAAAAATACGTCGACGTTTGCCTTTTTAGTTTGTTTTTTTTTTGCCCACATTTTCCATACGATCAACTGTCCCGAATTCGCTTTAACGAACCGCGGTGTCAGCGCGGATCGCAGGATTGTTTGTTGTCATCCGACCAAAAACCAGCCCAGCAACACTGCACAACATTCACTCCAATTTAATCCTGTCCGATTCTGCGGAATTCCGCGTTCATCTCTCCCTTCCAGTTAATTTGATCTCAAAAAACATTGAATTCACGTGAGCAATTTTTGCTTGTTTTTGTTTTTAAACAAGGACCTCCAATGATACAGTAAAACATCAAATTATCATTATCCCTAGATGTAAGGTAGTTTTATTTATATTAGTATTTTATAATTTTATGAAACATATTTTTTATCTATGTTATTTGTTATATGTTGTTATGTGTTTTTATTAAAACTTGGGATTTTTAACACTAATCTGTCTTCTATCAATTTTGTAGTTTATGTTAGTAAAAATTTCAATGTGTTTTTTTTTTAAATGAACAAACTAAATGAAATTTTCATTTATTTGCGTTTCGGGAATTTATAGCCATCATCAGAATCTATATTTCTTAATAAATCACAATTAATTACGGTTTTGTAGTTGAGATGAGAAACGTTAATGGCACGAGAGGGATTCGAACCCACGACCTTCTGCTAGATACGCCGCTTCTCTACCACCTGACCTATCATGACCGCGATCCACTCGGACATCAACTCCCCATCTCAACCTCATCTTACGAATTTTCCCTCCTTGTGCCATTTTTCAATGTTGAGTTGATATCCGAGTGGATCGAGGTCACGATAGGTCAGGTGGTAGAGCAGGGGCGTATCTAGCCGAAGGTCGTGGGTTCGAATCCCTCTCGTGCCATTAACTTTTTTCCATCTCAACTAAAAACCGTAATTAATTGTGATATATTAATTGGTCGAGCGGACCACGAAAACAGTGAATAATTTCTTAATAAAGACAATTATAACAATGATATTCACATTTTATTGAAAAGCCTGCCTTATATTTTATTCAATGTAAAATTTATTTTTATGCTATTATTTCACCAATTTTCTAGTACTCAATTTCACTAACATTTTTGTTTTATTTTTATTATATTTATTATGTTTTCACTCAAGGAAAATTAATTGCGGGATTTTAAAAAATAACGAAATAAAACGTTTTAATTCCATAATTTTATTTAATGGATACAATATTTTTTAAGCAATAAATTATAATTAAGTATAACAATGTTATTCTTATTTTACATCATTTTATTAAAAAGCTTACTTTACATTGTATTAAATTTATAATTTATTTTTAGCCATATTATAAACTGCTCGAAAATTTAATAATAATGATTTTTAAATCAAGGAGAATTTAATTAAGGAATTCTAAAAAATAACGAAATAGCAGGTTTTAACTCTATAATTTTGTTTATTGGACAATTCAATAATTTTTTTAAAAACAATTAATAACATGTATAATGTCCTCTGTTAGGTAAAACCTCTGAGCACCAGATAGACGCAATTTTAATAAGGTGGTCACTCATTTCATAAGGAATTTCACTCCATAGATGCTGCAAAGCTGCAGTCAGTTGGTGCAGGTCAACTGGGGCTGCGGAAAGCGATCGAAAAGTCTTGTCTGCAACGCATCTCACAAGTGCTCGCAGGATTGACTTCTGGAGACAGTAGGGGAAGGGAAGACTTCTTCCCAGCCCAGACCTCCTTCAAACTGCACTGAAGGTAGCACGAACTCGGGGCATTTCATGGCCACACTTTCACAAAAAACTAACACGAAGCACAAGAATAGCGCCTCCGCCACGCCCTGAATATGACCGGGATAAGGGTCGAAACGTCGGCAAAAAATGAAAAAGGTGTTTTCTAAACTACCTCATTCTTGACCTCTCCAAACGACTTCAACAGATCACATCGGAAAGATGAAGAGTGAATTTTTTAGCGTTAATAATATTTGGTCCTCGGGGCCAGATCTATACCAGCTACATATGAATACAAGAATTTATAATTATTTATATATTTATTAAAATCGAGGAGGTGCAATATCAGTGACCAAGTACTTTCCATGACCCAATTGGGAATTAAGCAGAACAGCTGCCACCCTTAGCCACCTCCCCTGTTAGATTAGAACTTAAGAGTACTTCAAAAGATTCGCCAATAGAATTCTATGGCTTACATTTAATTTTATTGCGTAAAGGTCAATTTGACAATTATAATTTTCTTTTCGATTCGTTACAATTAAGCGTAAAACAAGTAATACTTTTTCTGGAGCATGTTGAGGTGCACATATCTGGAGTGACACTTAGGAAAGTTGCAAAAATAAAGTTCGCTACTCAAAACAAGGAAAAACAGTTAATAAAGGTTAGAAATTATTGAAGTGGCCCATCTTTTCTGCTTACTCGACCAGCCGTTCGAATGGGATTTTCGATGGGCAATTCCAGAAAAACGATGCTTCGTTTCGCCTTTATTCGATTCCTCGATCGTAATTTTAAACAAGTAAACCAATTAATTAAAATTAGCCCTCTTGAGTTAAAATTATTGTTGTTCTACTGAAACGCTTAGCTTGATAACTCTGATTAAACAAATTGAATTACCTATAAGTCGCTTGTAATTTCTCTACTCGAATTTACTAAAAACACGCAAGCCCTCCATCGCTGGAAATAATTCGAATATTAGGTCAAAAGCAATCCTTTCGTGATTTCCCTAGTTAAAGGGTTTTTGGCCAAAATATTGAACAGCATATTTACACGAGTGCGTAACGTTCGTGCCTGCGTTGCTTTAACAGCGACCGGGCTGAATTTCAATTCACGTTGTAGTTTGAAAAGGTTGTTTCCCGTATTGTCACGCATTCCGTCGGGGACGAGTTTTAAGGGAGAGGGCCCAATACAACGACTCGGATTGCTCGGATGCTCCGGCAAAAGCCATCCGACCGTCCGATCCAGGGCTTTTGGAGGAATTCGTGCCACGATTCCAAACCGACGGATGCCATCGGCTGTCGTACGCCGTACACGTTTTACCTCACATTCACATCCGACATTTTATTCAGCGTAATATTTATCAAATAGGTCGAATAAGCTCCGTATTATCTCGCTTTGAATAAAATCACAAAAATAACTAAACACACAGAACAGGGAGAGAGAAATATTTGTACACAGTGTGTACGGGCAATATAAAACAGGGTTGGTCTCGGATATTATTTAGTTCGACAAAGCGGTTCAAATTGTAACTCCCTTTATTCGTTATGTCCTATTCCATTAGTTAAATACTCTCTCTCTCTCTCTCTCTCTCTCTCTCTCTCTCTCTCTCTCTCT